>CAUYPK010064308.1:0-34337 GCA_963574355.1 Loris lydekkerianus
TCTTTGGGTACTATGAATGTAATCCACTGTGCAGCCTCTCCATATCCTGTCTTAGGTTGTCCCAGCTTTGGGAGTCTTACCCATCATTGGTGCTATGGAGGGCGGTGAAGAATAATAGTTAGATTCTTGGTTAATGAGCTGGTGATATTGGACTTCGACCTGATTTAACTGCCTCTAACCTTTTTTAAGGATACAGGGACCAAAGGTGAAGGGTAAATAAGGGTAGCAGGGGAAGAAGGTAGGGTAACTGATACATTTTAAAGGCTCAACTAATTTCTTCCCCAAGATTGCACAACTAGGGTGAAGTGGAGCCAGAAGTCAGACCTGCATATTTGCTGCTACCCCAGGCTCTTTTTGTTTCTCCACTCAGTCTGGTGCAGGCCTGACGGGTCAGAGGTGAGGGTGTGGAGTAGAGGAAGGGGAGTTGCAAGGATGAGAGAAAAGATGTAATGATAATAGAGGACTGGGATTGCCAGTAACTGACCCAATTTGTGTTGTAATGTGCCTTTGGCATTGGCTTTTGTAAGTACATGTTCTAGAACACATAAGGGACACTTTTTTTTATTATTAAATCATAACTGTGCATAAATGCATTCATGGGGTACAGTATGCTGATTTGATATACAATTTGGAATGCTTACATCAAACTGGTTAACATAACTTTCACTTCACTTACTTATTTGTTGTGTTAAGACATTTATACTCTACTCTTAATAATTTTGACATGTCCCCTTGCTTTGTGCACATTAAGTGAGATTCCACTAAATGCTCTCTCCCCTCCCCTCTTTCTCCTCTTTCTTCCTTTTTTCTGGACTATAGTTGTGTTTTTTCAGTCATATGAAAGTGTAGGTGATTATATATTGGTTTCATAATAGTATTGAGTACATTGGATACTTTTTCTTCCATTCTTGAGATACTTTACTACGAAGAATATGTTCCAGCTCTATCCAGGTAAACATAAAAGATGGAAAGTCTCCATCCTTTTCATGGCTGTGTAGTATTCCATGGTATACATATACCACAATTTGTTAGTCCATTTATGGATTGATGGGCATTTGGGCAGTTTCCATGTCTTGGCAATTATGAATTGGGCTGCAGTAAACATTCTGGTGCAAATTTTTTTGTTGTAAAATTATTTTTGATCATCCGGGTATATACTTGGTAGAGGAATTGCAGGATTGAATAGCAAGTCTACTTTTATTTCCTTCAGTGTTCTCCACACTTCTTTCCAGGAAGGGCGTAGTAGCTTGCATTCCCACAAGCAGTGCAGAGGTGTTCTCTTCTCTCCACATCCACACCAACATCTGTTCTTTGTGGATTTTGTGACATGGGCTACTTTTATTGGAGTTAGATGGTATCTCAAAGTAGTTTTGATTTGCATTTCTCTGATGATATAAAATGATGAGCTTTTTTTCATGTGTTTGTAGGCCAGAACAAATAACCACATTTCTTTGTGGGCAAGAGACTTGAACAGAAGCTTCTCTGAAGAAATGGACACCTTGTTGATGCCAGGGCTGTGCTGGTGTACGGTGAGCACTGTGCATACACATCAAAATAGCCAAGAACAAATAGAGGCCAAAGGTGCTGTTAGGATCTGTCTCTATTTCAATCCACTGTGTTTCTTCAAGTAACTCTGGAACTTTATACTTCATTTGGGAGAAAATACAATTTTGAAGGAGACATTTTCATGTGGTACAGTAACTTCTTTCTTCCTAATTCTTCTTTGCTAGGAATCTTCAATGTCTTCCATGTTCTATATGAAGTTAAATGAAGGAAACAACTTTGATCTAATTATACATGACATGACTATGTTAAAATAGATAATGAAGAACTTATATTTAATGAATAAACCTAGAAAAAATTGATAACACCTTGGCTAGTGATATCAAGAACAGCCACCTTCTTGCCTCCATTCCACCCCCTTTTTGTTAAAGCATGAAACTTCCCATATTATTAAATAAAATGATCTTTGTACATGAAATTGATGAATTGTTCAATTATATATCTTTTGTTTTCAGAGTCAAATGCAGCATATTATGTGGTAATATGTTTCCACCTGCCTCTGCTCCATTATACAAGCATTGCTACTCTCACTACACAAAGCAATAGAATTGATCACATTCCCATCATCATGGGGACAGTGAAGCCTCCAGCTCTACTGTGAAGGGCCCAGCAGATCTAGGGAAAGGGGTTGGATTGGGCAAGATCCTCTGGCCTGAAAAGGAGAGCCCTGCCCAGCTCTTAAGAGAGTATAATTATTGATAAACTTTTATATCATCATTTGCACTTCAAGTTTTTCTAGAAATAAAGGAGGAAAGGAAGGAGAGAGGGAAGGAGAAAAGAAGGAAGATAGGAAGGAAAGATGGAGGGGGAGGCAGTGAAAGAGAGAGGGAATAAAGGAAGGAAGGAAGGAAGGAAAGAGAAAAGAAGGAAAGGAAAGGAATGGAAAAAGAAAGAGAAAGAAAGAGGTATGGACAATGTGATTGCAAACTAGCCTCCACTGCAAATTTGACTAATGAAGTTAAATTTCCTATCCTGAGATCAGCCTATCTGTGAAATGGTACAATTTTAATGTCACGTGAAGGGTGTTCACAATGACTGACATTTTAAGGAGCATTCTGCCTTGAGATAAATAAAGTGCTATTGATGTAATTTTCCTAGACTCTACGTTATTCCAGGAATGTAGATATTATATCAAGTTTTCTCATCACCAACCAAACAAACCTTTCACCAGGGGAAAAAGTGAGTTTCTGAGGTTAAAAAACAAACAAACAAAACTCATATGTCCTTTTCCATGTTAATGATAGGGGCACGTTTTAATTTTTCCCAAGAATGAATGCCAGTGAAAATTCCATTTAGTCTTTAACAATTGCTCATCTTTAGCAATGCTCCTAGCATCTCTGTTCTTTGCAAATGGCCTGAAGCAAATGACATAAATCTAACACCTTCCTGTCCTAAGAATAGTTTTTTTTTTTTTTTTTTTTTTTTTTAAGGAAAAAATAGTAAAAGCAGATGTGTTGCACATTTAACTAACTCTTTCTACAAAGTAGTTTTCTTGGGAGGCCCATCTGTATTGAGAAATTACATTAGGCTGTTTTGTTTCAGATGGATTTAGGAATTTCGGAATATTTAATTTTTATGTTTTCTATATAATAAACAGACTCATAATTTATATTAGTCCAAACAAATAATCCCACAATACAAAGTTTATTGGCTTAAGTATTGACTTAAGTGTACTCAAAACCATGTATTCTTGTGGTAAATTGACAGACACTGGTGTGTGCATGTGTGCGCGTGTGTACACACATATGCACACATGTGCTCCTTCCTTCTCACAGACTTTGTTCATCTGGCTTGAGAAGTCAAATAACAGGCTGTGACAAGAACCTCTGTCCCCCTTTTAAAAATCAAGAATGTTTCATGTTTTGTTTTTACATGATACCTCAATTAAATGGGATAATTTGACTATAAGTATTGAAAACCAGAGAAAGGTATTTTTAAGCAAATAAGACATGGGAACTTGTAAGTGATTTCAGCTTTTAGATGATCTAGTGCAAGTGTGAAATCTTAGCTGAGTACTTTTTGCTGTTTTATAAGAAATAATTTCCACATTCAAAAGTTACCTGTATAAGAGACTTTCAGAAAAGGAAAATTGAGTAATTTAGGCACTTAGCAACACAGGGAAGTACTTCTTGAAATTCAAGGAGGAATCAGTAGCATTTTATTTGACTTTGTACATAGTACTACTTACCATTACTGAAACAATTCAAGGTTAAGAGCAAACACAATGAAAAATTTACACAATGCAATGAAGATGTAAATGATTCCAGAAATACTTTGCTGTCCTTTGCTGAAGTCCTATTATAACCTGTTTGATTTTATTTTTGGCCCCCTGAAGAATCACTGTATGTAGATATGTATGTAAGAAAGAAGCTCCTGGAAGGTGCAAAGATTGCTGATCTAGATGGAAGATCATGAAAACCCCTGAACTCTGATTATAAAAATCCTCCTCAATTACATTGTATCTGGTTGAGGACAAAATGAAGGGTCATCACTATCAAAATCATGACAATAAGTTTAATGTTAATTAATTGATTCATTTAATTAATGTTGCATATCCAGCAGGTGGCAAGCACTTTCTAAATACTAAATCTTCAAATACTAATATAGCACTTTACCTGATCTTCAAAAACTGGTGTAGTGGAGGAAAACATGTATGAAACACAATAGATCTGATGTGATAAATGCCATCAGAGAGATATGCATAGGGAGCCATAGAACATTATGAACAATTGATTTTGAGGGGAAGGGAGGAGGGAAAGGCAGAGTGTGCATGGCAGGATTCCCAGACAAGGTGTCATTGCATCTGAACCTTGATAGATTTGTGACATGGACAAAACAAAGGGGAGAAATTAATCTGAACAAAGTCATGGCAGACCCAGTGTTAGATACAGCAAATATTCTGAAATGACTGGAAGAGGTCACATCAAGAAGTGTTGGGGTGACTGGGTTGGTCAGAGCCAGACTATGAGGTGTTTATTGTGCCTCAGTGAGGGGTATGTGTTTGCTTTCAGAAGCAACCTGAAGCCATTGAATATTTAAAGCAGGAAATAAACATTGGCACACACACGTATTCTAGAAAGGTTAAAAGAGCATATGTGTGGCATGAAAGTATAAGAACCTAAAAATGGGGAGTCTGGTCAGGAGTGACAAGTTCAGGTGAAGAGTCCAGCTTAGGCACTGTGAGTCTTAATGGAAAGAAGGAGAAAGGAAAGGGCTTTCTTGGTCACCAGCTGAGACATTTCTTGGTTGGGAAAAAGAAATGCAGTCAAGACACCATAGAGAAACAAATGTTTTCATGACTATAGTCTGCAATTCTTGTCTAGGAAAGTTATGTGAATACTTGAGAAAAAAAGATTGATAAAATATTTGATAAATACCAAAGTGTGTCCACGGTTGTTCTTCCTCTGAAACCTGAATCCTTTGTCGTCTCCTCTCAGCTTCTGGTGGTTTGCTCATAGTCTTTGCTGTTCCTTGGTTTGTAGATACACCACTCCCATCCTCTGTCTTCACAGGAGGTTCCCTCTGCCTCTCTTCACACATCCTCATCTTCCTTCTGGGGATGTCTGTATTTCTGTCTAAATTCCATCCGCCCCCCTATTTTATAAGCACACTAGTCATATTGGAAGAAGGCCCATCCTTACAACCTCATCTTAAACTGATCACACTGAAAAAGACCTATTTTCAAACAAGATTACATTCTGAGGTACTTTGGGTTATAGAATTCAACATATCTTTTTAGACTGACAGAATACAACACATAATAAACAGAAGAACAAAAATAGATAATTCATTAGGCTGCTAAAAAAGAAAGTATTCTTGTCTATCAAGACAAACAGGGCAGCACCTTTGCCGGAGGTGGTGGTTCAACCCAGCCCCAGCCAAAAACTGCCAAAAAAAAAAAAAAAAAAAAAAGACAAACAGAGAGCAAGTCGGTCTTCAATCAATAACAAAGGCTTGTTTCCCAAAGGAAAGAAATAATTCTGTTAAGTCTGCATGAAGTTAATTAGGATTTTAATGGAATCCTGATCTCTTAAAAGTTGTATTCAACAGTAAGAGACTGATACCTCAAAAGATTCGATATGTTACCATTAAAATAAAACCTCCTTTAGAGCTCCTTACACTACATTACACTCATTACACTGTGAAGAGTTACTATTACATTACCCAGTTAAGGGTGACTTGTGAAGAGCTCAGAAATACTTTTGCTATAATAAATGTTCATTTACTTCCTCGTGAAAAAGGAAATCAACTTAAAGCATACTTATTTTTATTTTAAAAGTTTGTAGTAAGTTATGAAATATATAATTTAGTCTATGAATTGGTTTCTAACAAATTTTTACTTCGGCAAAACTAGACAACAAGATGAAACGCCCTGAGATACGCCTTTTCAGAAGGCTTCCGTAACAGGTGCCAATGATTCGTTCTGTGCATTGTCAATAAGTCCATCTCATCCAGGAGAGGCATGTATAGTACCCAGGTATAAATGGCTAGCTTCAACATTACATTTGGGTGTTGAGTTTGTTATGAAAAAATCCCAACTGCAACACCAGCATTTACTCGGGACTCCTTATACAAGGATCAAGGTCACCCTGAGTCCACAAACCGATACCATACTTGCCTCCATTTTACAAAAGCCAGATTGCAAATATGATTTCTGTTTGCAAGCACATGGGGTTTTCACACTCTGCTATACCGCACGTGCCTAACTACAGGGTCTTACCAAAACCATCCAGAGGGTTCCTTCACTGTGAACTCAAACCTGTGCTATCCTACACACTCTGGGTTTTCATTATGTGAAGTTACCCCTACTAGCCAAATCTGGAATTGTGTCCCTGTTCATTAAGTCCTTAACCCCTTTGCTCTCTTAGACATCTTGAATTTCCTGCTAGTCACCAAGCACCTGCTCTTAATCCCTCACTGAAGTCCTGAACACTCACTGTGAACTGATTCTGAGCACACAGGGAGCTCACTTCACTTAGACGTTATTTCTACAGGGAAGAGTCTGCTGAGTTCCAAACAGTGAACTTAAAGATGGTCTTGGAATCACAGCCCATGCTCTTTTACATTTTTGAGGCTTTGATTGGAAAGTCATTCAATGCAAGCAAGGTTATTTAAAGAAATCATAGTATTGTAACCAAAGAAACTTTAATACTTAAATTGCTTGAATTTTGTTCTATAGCAATTTAAAAACAATAGCAAACATCTGATTGAAAGTCTTTTACTTTGCAAAAACAATTTCTTCCCCTAATCTTGCAGAAATGAAGAGAACCAAAAAAAAAAGAAAAGGAAAAAGAAAGAAAGAGGCTATTTTGAAATGCCTTTGAAGATTTCTAAATGGTCTTCCCCTTTCCAAATCTTTTTTTCTTTAAGTGTAGAATATTACGCTGAAGTAAGGCCTTCTTGGGAAGGAAAAGATGGGCAAAACCCATGGCTTACCGAAACCTTCATTCAGCTAAATGGAGAAGGGGCGATGAAGGCGATTTGTGAAGAGCTGTATCGATGTTCAAAGGCAAACACTTCAATATTTAACCTATTGCAACTCACTTTCACACTCCCACAAATTCCTCCACAGAGTATCCTGAAATATGAGCAATAAAAGATGCCTTCGGTTCACCAGATACCCTGGGGAGCCATTCTTGTACCGTGGATTAGTTTATTCATCTTTCTTTCTTACTTAGGTAACATTCCCTGAAGAAATTCAGACTTGGGTGATAGGTGGGGCTGAGTTGGGAGAAGATTAGAGATGAGTAAAAAATAGGTCAGGAACTTTGTGCATTTCAGGAGCAGTCGTGGTAGGTTGAGGGCTTTCGTAGGCAGAGCTGGAGGGGTGCAAGTGGGCGGCATGAGCTGCTGGGTCTGGGAGAGAGTGGGAGCCAGGTTAAGCATCATGCGGCTCTGTCTGGGCAGGGGCCTCTCACGTGAGAGTCCAGTGCCACTGCTCCTTCAAGGGAGGCAGACCAAAGCGTGCCCAGCCTGCAAATAGGAGTTTCTTATCCTTTCCTTCACAGCAGGATTAGAAGACTTAGCTCCTGTCCTTGTCTTCCCAATCTATATCTTGTTTTGCAACATTTCTTAACTAGAGTTTCCTGTTGCTCTGACATTATTCCCTTATGAAATGTAACAGAACAAGGGAGCATTTTTCATGAAATAATTTTTGGATGCTGAAAGAGTAAACATACGGTGGGTCCTTTGCTGGAGTCTTACATGCTGCTCTCACCCTGCCTGCATGTGGGGTAGGTTGCTCAGAGTAGTCAAACATAGAGATAAACAGAGTGGTTATGTAAGTGGTAGGATAAACCTGCCCTGACAAAAATTAAGGTGGACTCGGAAAAAGAAAAACAAACTTATTTTTTAAAATCTGCTAATGTAATCCTGAGCCCCTATGCCCCTGGATTAGTGAAAAGTCAATTTTGGGCTCTGCTGCCCCCAGACTCTCATTATAGAGGCTCTACCGGGAACGGATGTAGTTTCCACACTGTGTGTCACCAAGGTACCTCATGTGTCATTCTAATGCTGCTCAGCTATACTTTCAGCCTCAAAGTTAATACTACAGTAAATAATTCTTCCACATTGCTAAAAATGGTTTTAGGTGTTGAGTCTTTGGGGAATACTGTCAGGTAAATACTAAGGACTATGTAGTATTCTTAACTTTGCCTTAGGCTCTTTCTAGGGAGTACACGGTAGATGATTGGGGAAAAAAATTCACTTAACAAGGTTTTTACTTTCTTACTGAATTTACTGGCAATGTTTCTGGATGGGAATGGTCACAAATTTACTTACTTTTACATTTGACTTTAAGCCTCTTAAATGCTAGAGAATGTTTAATATTTTTCTCCTCAAATCAAGAAAGTCTAATAAAAATATGTATGTTGAGATGATCTATCATGACCATTGGAGAAAGGCACAGCCTATAGTGAATCCAGAATTCTGTAAAACCATATCAGCCCACCCTAATTGGTATGTCATAGGCGACAGCAGGTATGTGTCTAGCTGAAGATCTTACTCTGAGGCCCTGTAACCCACCCTTCTGAAATTGTACATAATGTGCTGTATTTATTTCTGTTTCTCTGGGGTTATTTATCTAAATCTTCCCTTGGTATCTCAGAATTTCTGTAAGAACCTAATATAATTGCAACATCTTCACAATGGTTCCCTGTGCGTAGTGAATTACCATGACTGATTACTCAACACTCTCAAGCGTAAATTTGCTGCTAACAACGATCCTGATAAAACTGATTATTAATTTGCACAAAGGAGCATTATTTTTCGTCAGCAGAATCTAGAAGTCTGAAAATCTGGTTTATAGTCAATGATGTGAATTTCTTCAGATTCTAAGGTGATGTAATGTTTTTGTCTAGAAAATAGAAATCCTACATCATTCATCTCTCTAAGCCATAAAAACAAATAGTGGTGTATAACATTATTAAAAATCTATTAAATTAACATATGACAGCAAAATGTTCCTATTATTGAGGGCCTAGAGTGACACCACTGTTATTTCACTTTTATTTCAAGGAAGAACAAGGTCATTAAATGCACATATTGCATTCTCACTGGCTCAAGAGGATTCTGCCTGCAAAGAATATAGGACAATTTATTGGAAATGTTAAGCTGGAAGAGAATTTTAAAATGCAGAGGGTAATTTGACAAAATTGAAATCTTTTATAATAGCATTGCAAAGATTACAATAATTATAGCATACTTTGTCATTCTGTTCTTAACATCTGCAGATAGTATGAAGTCAATCTGGCATTCTACTATAATTTCTACCAGCATGTGCTATTATTTCTTCCAATCAACCCTTCAAGGCAAAGCTAGCCCAAGCACAGTAAGTCATTCTCCAGTGCAGGATTGCTTTCAGTTATTTTAAGGCAGGTAATTGAACGGTCTTCTAGCACTCTCCTGTGACCAGCTGAGCATAACATCTCCCAGCCTTGCATATTTTCTTCTTATAGGAGGACTTAATGACATCACTTTGGCAAAGGAATCTAAAGTGTCCGCAATCCCGTCTCTCTTCTCTTTGCATATGTTTGCATTGGCATGTATACCCATGTCTGACGAAGTTATAAAGTGCTCTCCCGTGGAAGACAAAATATTTCCCTTTTATACAACTCTGGAATGATAATACTGCCTCGTTGGCCACTAAGTCCATGAGTCTATGAGGAATGTGGATAAATGAAAGAAATACCTCTAATACATTTAATCAAAATATTTTTTCTCAAGTAGGATTAATTTAATGAGATCTCAAAAAAGTAAGCCGCCTTGTTTTAGCATATTTTCATTGCCTCTTCCATTTATTCATAGGGATTTTTTATTTTAACAAATTTAGGGGGTATAATGTTTATTTGAATAATTTGTATAATGCTGAAGGGAGTCTTTCAGTGTACCCATCACCAAAATAGTATACATGGTACCAAATAGGTAGATTTTAAACCTCTATTCCCCTGCCACCTTCCCCACTTCTTGGATTCCAAGGTCCATTATTGCTTTTTATGACTACATATATATTTATGTGTGTGTGTGTGTGTGTGTATGTACACACACTCTCTTTCTCACTTTATTAGCTCCCACTTACAAGTGAGCACGTGTGATGTCTATTTTTTCATTCCTAAGAGTCTTTGTTTAGGGTAATGGTGTCAAGCTCCATCTAAATTGCTACGAAAGACATTATTTCATTCATTCCCTTTATGGCTGAGTAGTACTACATGGCATGTGTGTGCATGTGTAAAATTGCTTTTAATGACTATATATATGTGTATATATATCCATATCCATATATATATATATCTCACATATATGTGTGTGTGTGTATATATATATATTCTCCACTCAGGAATCATGAATTGATATGTACTTATGTTGGTTCCACATCTGTGCAATTGTGAATTGTGTTGTGACAAACATTTAAGTGCACACGTGTTTTTAATAAAATGACTTCTTTTCCTGTGGATAGACGCCCAGTAGTGGGATTCCTGCATTGAACGGTGGGTCTACTTTTAGTTCTTTAAGGAATCTCCATACTGCTTTTCCTTTTCTTTTTTTCTTTTCTTTTCTTTCTTTTATTTGAGACAGAGTCTTACTATGTCACCCTGGGTAGAGTGCTGTGATGTAACAGCTCATAGCAACCTCAAACTCTTGGTCTTAAGTGATTCTCTTGCCTCAGTCTCCCAAGTAGCTGGGACTACAGGTGCCTCCCACAACACCTGGCTATTTTTCTGTTGCAGTTGTCATTGTTGCTTAGGTGGCCTGGGCTGGGTTTGAAGCCACCAGCCTTGGTGTATGTGGTTGGTGCTGTAACCACTGTGCTACAGGTGCCAAACCTCCATACAGCTTTTCATAGCAGTTGATTACAATCCCATCAACAGTGTTTAAATCTTCCCTTTTCACCACAACTTCCACATCTACTGATGTTTTAGTTAATAATGGAGATTCTGACAGGGTCATGTGTTCTCTCATTGTGGTTTTAATTTGAATGTCCCTTACAATTAGTGATGTTGTGCGTTTCTTCCTGTATTTCTTGGCCATTTTTCTATCTTCTTTTGAGAAGAATTTGTTCATCTCTTTTGCACACTTTTTGATGAAATTATTTAGTACTTAAGTTTTTTTCTTGTTCATTTGTTTCAATTCATTGTAGAGTCTGGAGATGTACCCTTTGTCAGATGTATAGTTTGAATATTTTCTCTAACATTGTAGGTTGTCTATTTACTCTGTTATTTTCTTTGCTGTACAAAACTTTTTGTCTGAATTAAGTCCCATTTATTTATTTTTGTTGTTTCTGTATTTGCCTTTAGGATCTTATTTATAAATTGTTTGTTTAAGGCAATGTCCAGAGAGTTTTTCCCACATTTTATTCTAAATTTTTATGGTGTCATGGCTTACATGTAAGTCTTTAATTCATCTTGAGTTTATTTTTATATATAGTGAGGGGTCCAGTTTATTTTTCTGTATGTCGCTATTCAATTTGCCCAGTGTATGTCTCTGCATGCTTCATCCTAAATCAGTTGGTCATAGCTATATGGTTTTACTTCTGGGTTCTCTATTCTGGTCCATTAATCTGTGTGTCTACCGTTACACCAATTCCATGTTGTTTTTGTTGCTTTGTTTGAATGTACTTTGTATAATGTGAAATCAGGTAAGATGTTGCCTCCAGATTTGTTCTTTTTCATTGAGATTCAAAAATAATAATCATTAGTCTTTTTTGGTTCCATATTAAAATTAGGATAATTTTTTCTAGATCTATAAGAAGTGACATTGGAATTTTGATGAGAATTTTGTTGAATCTGTAAATCACTTTGGGCAGTATAAATATGTTAACAATGTTGATTCTTCCAATGTATGAGCATGAGATGTTTTTCAATTTGCTTTACCTATGATATCTTTCATTAGTGTTTTGTATTCTTCTTGTAGAGATCTTTCACCTCCTTTGTTAAATATATTCCTAGACATTTTGTTTTCTTTTAGCTACTACAAATGGTATTGACTTTTTGATTTGCCTTTCAACTCAAGTACTATAAAGTATTGAAATACATACATGTGTGTAAAAATGTAATGTAGGTGGACATTCCAGAGGACTTTCACTGGAATGCCTCAGGCCTCAGCCCCTCACTACTCAGCATGTCTGCAGTGGCAAGGGGGGGTCAAAATGTTTGCCTGAATAGATAGCAAACTAGTTTGGGAACATCTGAGTAAAATTCAGCACTTAGTGGAGACAGGATATCAGCAGAGTAAAAAGGTGATTAAAAATTACCCTTCATCAAGAATGGAAGAAAAACTGTCCAATGTACTCAGCCCTATGAAACCAATTTACAAACACTCACACTTCCATATGAAAACTATAACCCAACTATAGCCCAAGAAGAAGGGGAAAGAGGAAAGGGAGGGGAGGAGAGGGGGGAGGCAGGGTGGAGGGAGGGTAATTGGTGGGACCACACCTAAGGTGCATTTTACAAGGGTACCAGTTAAATCTACAAAGTGTAAAATATAAATGTCTTAACACAATAACTAAGAAAATGTGGTGAAGGCTATGTTTACCAGTTTGATTTCAGATTGTATATAAAACCAACACATTATACCCCAAAATTACATTAATTGACACAGCTGTGATTAATAAAATAATTAAAAATTAAAAAACATTACTTTTTAGCAGAGATAATCTAACCTGAAGGCTGTAACCGTAACTGTTCCTCTCCCATCCCCTAAGACAACTTTGTTAGCTACTTAGTTCTGTCCTTGAGAATTATTCTATGATTTAGTGCCTCCACCCTGATGACCTTTTTCATAATCAAAAGGCCACCCATATGACTGAGTCATGAGACTATTAATTCTTTCCTTCTTCATTTTGTAAACACACACCCTAAAATCTTTAATAAAAACCTCCTGAGATTTCTAATTGGGGCAGCTCCTATCTGCCTCAATATGGGGTGATATGGTGCCCATCTCTCAGCAGATTTTTTCATAGAAACTCTATGTGTAATTTCTCCTTTCCTCTCCAACCCAGTGGTGAAAGTCTGGCCTGGGGAATTCTCAGCACTGTGTTGTGGCTCCCTCCTACCACATGTATAAATGCTATTTATTTGTGTGCATTGATTTTGTGGCCTGAAATTTCTCCTGATTTATCAATTCTAGAAGTCTTTCAGTAGAATTTTTAGTGTTTCCTAGGTAGCAGATCATATCATCTCAGCAAACAGGGATAGTTTGACCTCCTCTTTCCCACTTGGATGCCTTTTATTTCTTTATCTTGCCCAATTGCCCTGACTATGACTTCCCGTACTGGGTTGAAGTGGTGACAATGCACATGCTTGTCTTGTTCTGATGGTTAGGGGGAATTCCTTAGCTCTTTCCCATTCAGTGTGATGTTAGTTCTGAGTTTGTCATACATGACTTTTATTATTTTGAGGTAGGTTCCTTCTATACCTACATTGTTGAGGGTTTTTATCATGTGGGGGTGCTAAATTTCATTGGATGCTTTTTTTTAATCTATGAGATGATCATATGGTCTTTGTTTTAAATACTGTTTAAGTCATAAATCACATTTAAAAGTTTATGTTTATTGAACTATCCTTGCATCCCTGGGATGCATCCAACCTATCATGGTGGATTATTTTTTGAAGTCTTCTTGAATGTTGTTTGCTGGTACTTTGTTGAGGATTTTTGCATCTGTATTTTAAGGGATACTGGTCTGTATTTTCCCTTTTTTATTGCTTCCTTTTCTGGTATCAGGATGCTACTGACTTCACAGAATGAGTTAGGAAGGACTCTCTCTTAATGTTATGCAACAGTTTCAGTAGAATGGATATCAGTTCTTCTTTGTTGGTCTGGTAGAATTTGGCTATGAATCCATCTGACCCAGGGCATTTATTGGTTGGGAGAGAATTTTTACTACTATTTCAATCCCGTTACTCATAATTGGTCTGCTTATGTTATCCATCTTCCTAATTCAAACTTTGGATGTCCAGGGTTTCTAGAAATTTATCCATTTCCTCTGAATTTTCTTGTTTGTATGCATTGAAGTTTTCATAATAGTCACAAATGATATTTTGTGTTTCAATGGTTTCAGTTCTAATGTCCTCTTTTTAATTTCTGATTGAGCTTATTTGCGTCCTTTCGGTTCTATTTCAGGTAAATTTAGTAAAAATCTATTGATTTCAAAAAACCAATTTTTTATTTCATTGATCCTTTGTGTTGTATTTTTGGTTTCTGTTTCACTTAGTTTTGCTCTGCTCTTCATTATTCTTTTCTTCTGCTAGCTTTGATTCTAGTTTATTCTTTTTCTAGTTCCTTGAAGTATGACATTAGGTTTGTAGTCTGTAATCTTTATGTATTTTAGAGGTAAGCATTTAAGGCTATACATGTTCCTTTTCATGCTGTTATTCTGGATGCTGTATATTTTGTATTACTTGTGTCATGACTGTCATTCAGTTTAACAAAACTTTGATTTTTATCTTAATTTCATCTTTGATGCAAGGATCATTCCACCACAGGTTGTTTCATTTCCAAAACTTTGTGTAGACTTCCTTTTGGAATTGATTACCAATTTTATTCCACTGTGATCTGAGAAGGTACATAGAATGATTTCAATTTTTCTTCATTTTCTGAGACTTCTTCTGTGGGATGACATATAACCTATCTTAGAAAATCTCCCTTATGATGATAGGTCCCACTACAAGGTTTCACCAGGCAGAAGAAGGTAGATGCCTGGGAGCCTGTATCACTGCTGCTCTGCTGCATCATCACTGGGCCACTGTGGCAGGGCTGGCTTCTCGTGCCTGGTACACATGTAAGTGGGAGCTGGCTGGTAGAGCGTGGCAAGTATGCAAGATGAAGGTGATTTCTGGTGTGGCAAGCATGCATGCATGGCTGAGGTGCCAGGTTCAGGTGGGGCCAGGTGCCCAAAGGGTGTAGTGGCTGCACAGTGCATAGCAGGCCTGTGGGGTGGAGAAGGCCCACATGTGTAAGGCAGAATTGGCACTGAGTTTAGAGTAAGCCAGCAGGTCACAGCCCATGCATGAAGCAGAGCAGAACCTCCAGAAAGAGTGACCTTTGCAGGGCAGGGCAGAGTGCCTATGTAGGATGGAAAAGGTTTACACGGTGCAATACTCACCCTTCCATGGGGCAGGGAGTGTGGGCAGGGCAGGCACAGGGAACAGTGTTCAGGGCATCTGAATAGGATGGCAAGAGCCCATCAGATGCAATCTTCCCAGATCCAGAGGCAGCAGCTATAATAGCTTTTATCTTGCTGAGGGTCTCTCAGGTGGTGTAAGCAATGGTGGTGGTCTAGTTGACCCCACTGGTCAGTAGGCACCAAAGACCATGAGTGCATGTTCTGCCCAAGTCCTATGGGAAGTGAAGTGGAGCTGAATTGCCCAGGTTGCAGCAGTGAGCACCAGGCGTATGGCCTGCTCTTCCCATGGCCCACAGCTGCAGCAGCAGCAGCCGTCATGGTGCATGGCAACTGCCCAAAGGGCACATTTGAGTGGCACGATTCCCTGCTCCCTCCTCACCTAGCAAAAGCAAGAAGGAGGCTGCAGTCACAGATCTGACCCCCTGCAAGCACCCAGGGCTTGCAAGCCAGCTGTGACCTCTCTCCTGAGAAATGAGAATCACAGCTGCACAGCCTCCAGTGAGTTCACTGCATCAGTCCAGTGGTCCTCCCACTATTCTGGTTGCAGCATCCTCAGGGGAAGGTGGAGCCTAGGATTCTTCCCTCCATTCCTTCCCCACTTGTGGGCACCTTCTCCAATTTTTGCCCATCCTGCTGAGCAGTTCATCCCACTTCCACCTTCTTCACTTCACTTCTGTCCTCTCTCTGTGACTTCCCAGAGCTCTCACTCAGACAGTCTCAGACAATTGATGCAAATGTGATTATCTACTCACCACTTTGGGTCCTCTTCATGAGATCATGAGATTGGTGTTGTGCAGGCTGCTTCTAGTATGCCACCCTTTTCCCTAATCAAACTATTTTAAATGAATATTACTACATCTCATAGTAAAGTAGTTATTGAATTGCTTATATATATTAAAGATATCCACTGCACTTGTGGCAGCCAGCCACAGTTATTATAGGCCTATAATAACATGATTTATTTCTAAATTGCTTAACAGAATTGAAGCATACAGAAAATGATTCATTATTCTGGCAAAGTTTCCAGAGTGCTAAAATGTGCACTTTTAGGTTTAAAAAACTTAATAAATGCTCTTAGTCGTTACGTAAATATTCAATGAGCTGAAACTGGGCCTAATTTCTGCTATGCTTCCAAAACTCATTGATTTTATATTGAAAAAAATTACAGCTTTACAAAAGTATATGCCTAAATAGGTAAATAAATTCTAGTGTTCTATAGCATTATAGGCGACTTTAATTAAAAGCAATTTATGGTATATTTTCAAATAGCTAAAAGAACAGATTTTGAATGATCCTACCACAAAGAAATAGTAACAATTTGAGATGCTGGATATCCTAATTACTCTAATTTGTCATGACACATTGTATACATTTATGAAAATATCACATTATACCTCATAAATATGTATAATTATTATGTATTAATTTAAAAATAATAAAAGTAATAGAAAAGAAATGTGAGCCAAGGAAAAAATAGTGGCTTTAGGTTAATGTCTGCCTCAAAATTCTATCCACTTATAAGAAAGCTAAAGTTAATAAATAAAAATGTGCACATTTCACCATCAAATTATTCTGTGCCTCTTGTTATTCCATTAGGTATGAATGGGAATGCTAAAAATAAAAAAGAGATTTTTTTAATTTAGGTTTTTATAAGAATGAAAAATGTACATAATTA
Organism: Loris lydekkerianus; assembly: GCA_963574355.1. Taxonomy (NCBI): domain Eukaryota; kingdom Metazoa; phylum Chordata; class Mammalia; order Primates; family Lorisidae; genus Loris; species Loris lydekkerianus. The sequence goes on from CAUYPK010064308.1 coordinate 16,860, forward strand.
TTATTGATACAGTGTTTATCAAATGAACTGCTGAATCACTTCTTGAGGAAAGCATCAGAGTGTGTAGAAATGGTAGCAAGACAGAAACTGCTTCTATTCTATTTTTAATCATGCTTCCCAGCTCAATCTCTACTTTATGACTGTGACAATTGTCCTAGCTTGCAGGATATCACTCTTGTACCTCACCTTCTTTAGCTCCTTTTTTTGTCACGTTATTGCCACTTAGGAAAAAAAAAAAAAAAGACCCCCCCCCAAAAAAAAAAAAAAAACTGCCATGCCTGCCCCCGACCTTAAAGAAAGAAATGTGAATGTTTTAAGCATTCCAGATGTATAGCTAAGTTTTCAGTATTGTCTACCATGATCGTCTTTCTCAAGTTCTCCAATCCATCAGTATTACTTATCTGCCCAACTCCACATGCATTCCTGCTTCGTGTGGTATTACTGATGAACTTATCTCACCTAGAATGCCTCTTCTCGGCTTCCCTTGTCTTAGCTCTCATACCTTATCCTCTTTCTCAGGCTAATCAGATTGTCTCCTGTTCCCTGAACAGTTCAATCCAGAGTGATTTTTCAACATTGAATCGCACAACATATTAATCTGTTGTCCTCTTTAGGCAATCCATCATACTCTATTTTATACTATTTAAGAGAATAGAGACTTTTATTTACGTGAATTCCAGAACAGCTGTTCTTCTCATGATAAGCAGTCAGAGCATGGAAGTGAAAGCATGACAGCATGTTGCTGGGGGCTCCTTCAGTGGGGGACGGTCACAAGCTGTGCGTGTGAGGAGCACTGGGGGGAGCCAGAGGGGGCGGAGGATGAAGGGAAATAACGGTGGCAAGGGGGTTTTGTAAGTAGAGGGAAGAACTGCTGTGAAAGTGAAATACTGCAGCACTTCCACTACCAGAAGATATTTAGGAAATGGGATTGAGTAATGTATTATGTTATCTAATCTCCTATTCTATTCCTGTTGGAAAGCCTATTGAGAGAAAATCTTTATTTTCAATGCTTTCAAAATGCAATTTGCATTTCTTTTGAATGCACTGAGGCTAGGCACAAGAGATGTAGGTTTATAAACAAGATCCGTAAGGGTTATCTAATTCTTGAATTTTTATTTGCATGGATATTTAAATCTTTTTATGGGTTAATATATCTGCCTTATTTATAGTCTTGAGAAAAGCAAATGTATCCATTTTGTTACCTCATAACATGTGATTTGCACAACAGGACTAATCACACAATAAATTTTTTTTTGAGTGCTTTTGTGGAGAATCCAGAAAAAGGTTTTGAAAAAAAGATTTCTCAAAGTTACTTTAGAAATCAAACTGCATTACACAAATTTTAAAACCATATTTAATGACTCAAAGAGATGTCCACCTATCACTTTTAAAGAAGTACCTTTATGGTTTTTTTTTCTGATCTTGAAAGCTTAAAGGTCATCTTAGTTAAAATATTCTAACTAAGGCCAAGTGTGGTGGCTATGCCTATAATCCTGAGAGGCAGAGGCATGTGGATTGCCTAAGGCATGTGGATATCCTATAATCCTGAGAGGCAGAGGCATGTGGATTGCCTAAGCTCAGGAGTTCGAGACCAGCCTTAGCCAGAGCAAGACCTCATCTCTAAAAATAGCCAGCTGTTGTGGTGGGCGCCTATGGTCTCACATACTTGGGAGGCTGAGGCAAGAGAATTGCTTAAGCCCAAGAGGTTGCTGTGAGCTGTGACGACATGGCACTCTGCCAAGAGTGACAATGTCAGACTCTATCTAAAAAAAAAAAAAAAAAAATATATATATATATATATATATATATAGATAGATAGATAGATATTCAAACTAGTATTTGAATCACACCAAGGAAGAATTAGGAAGTGCATAATCCACTCCTTTAAAGGAGCAGGAAAAAAGAAAGGCAGTAATTGGTAACATCAATTCTCTTTTGAGTTACTTATGACATTTTTGGTTTAGTTTCCTTATTCAAATACCAATGCTGCTGGAGTCTATTTTGGACACATTGTACACAGATGAAAGAACATTCCCCCCTAAAATGCAACTAGAGAATCAAGACCCATTTTTATGCCTAAAATTCAGACAGTGGAGTATAGTGGATGGTTTTCTATGGTGGGTAATGTTATTTAGGAAAAATTAAAATCTTTCCATCTTTTCTTGCTAGTGAAACAGTGAATCATGGTAGGGAGTCTGAGGACTAGAAAGGCCTGGGAGGCTCCAGAATCTATTCCTGGACCTACCCCTGACTCATGGAGTATATTTGGACAAATCTCTAAATGCCTCTCTGTCTAGCATCTTTAGAACACTGATTTACTTATTCATTCTTTCATGCGTGGGAGCGTTAGTGAGTAACCATAAGGTGCCCATGCATAAAAATGAAATGCCATGGTTCCTAGAAACCCACTGTCTGGGTTTATGGGCAGATACGTGCACAAGTTGTCTTAATTTCTTGTGATGGGAGTATTAGATGTGTGCTTAACGTACCGTGGTGGGACAAAGGAGTAGGACGTGCCAGGATAGGGTTCAGAAAGAAAGAAGTTCCTTGAGTTGGTCTGGAAGAGTAGGTAGGAGTTTCCTAGAAGGGTTTGGGAAAAAGAGGATTCTAAATACAGGCGACAGTATGTGCAAATTCATGAAAGAACATTAGGGGGAGGTGCAGTAAATAGTTTTATAGGAAAGCATAGGGTAAGAGAGGAGTGGGAAGCAATGGAGAATGAAATCAGAGTGAGAAAACAGGGCAAAATGTCAAGGTTTTTATAAGTTAAAACCATATTTATACTATGCAAAGAGTTCACTTAAAAGACATTTATGTAACTAAAGCGTTTGTACCTCTGTAATATTCTCAAATAAAAAAATAATTTTAAAAGACTTTACTTGAGTGTTTAAATTAGGGTAATAACATAATCTTATTCTGGTTTTCAAAAAGATTACTTGATGGCCAATAAGACAAATTGCAAGGGTCAGAGATTAAATTTAGGCAAACCACTAAGAAGTTCATTGCCATAATCTGGGTAGCTGATGATGATAAGAACTTTCACCAAAATAATGGGAATGAAGAGGCTGAGGCAAATATGATGTTAAGGAAGTAAAATGGAAGGGGACATATAGACTGATAGAATGTTAGAAACGGAAAGAATGAGGGGACGAGATTAGTCTGGAATGCCTCCCACATTTTTTGCCCACTTGACCGACACTTGCTCATGTCATTAACTTATTACTAGGAGAAAGACGATGGGTTAATATTTGTATGTTTCCAATTTTAGGTGCTAAGAAAAGAAAACTTGGGAAATTTCACTTTTCTTTTTCAACGAGCTTTCTAAAAACCAATCCACACCTTTTCCAGAGTCTGGAGCGAGTTCAATGAACTTTGTAGTTGCAGACTTTTCTCCCACAGGAGGTTTTGCAACACTCTCTAAAACTTCCCTTCTGTTCACTTTTCCCTCTTTAATTTTGGTCGCACAGCAGATGACTTAGCGGCAGTACAGAATTATTTCTAGAAAATTTGGAGAAGGACACCTACAAATGACATAAAAAACTACTCTGAGCTTTCCCATTGTCCTTAACTGTTAATAGTTTCAAAAGCAGTCTTATTTTTGTTACTACACTAAAAGTGGAAATGGAGCACTATTTGCCCATGAACTTTCTAACCCTTTATAAACTTTTTCCAGATGGATTTTCTTTTTTCAAAATTAAATGGTGTGTGATAGCAGTTTCAAATTTTCATAATTTATCAAAAAAATCATCTTTAAAAACCTATGCACGGAATAAGTTTTCACCCAAAATAGAGAGGAAAGAAGAAAGGAAGAAGGGTGGGGAAGATGGTGGGTGAAAGACAGAAATAAAAAGAAAAACTCCCTAAACCAGATATAAAAATTGAATGGGAGGTTTATAGTCTAATATAAAGCTATTCTTTCTTTCCGAGTATTTTCCTATTTCTTATTCTCTGGAATTTAACATTTTCTCTTTAAACATCTTTGGTCAGAAATCAAGCTGACTTGATTGCTCCAAATAAAATATTTCCTTCAATTTAAAATTAATTGTGAACAAGCCTCAGATGCCATAAAACAATGCTGTCTTTTAATATGACTGGAAGAAAGAAAGCAAAGCTCACAGTAGGCTGACCAAATGCTCCGGAGGGCAACGTATTTATATGCCCCAGTGTGCATTTCCTACAGCTAACTTTAAAAAATATCATCAGAAACACTTGTGTTTTGAGGAAAAAGTAATGTTAAAAATAAGTATCTATTTAAGAACTTCCAGACAAAATAGTTTTTTTAATTTTTTTCCAATTCAACAATCTTAAAATATTAGCTTTCCTATTTCTTTCTTTCTTTTCCTTTTTTAGAGACAGAGTCTCACTTTATCACCCTCAGTACAGTGCTGTGGCGTCACAGCTCACAGCAACCTACATTACTGGGCTTAGGTGATTCTCTTGCCTCAGCCTCCTGAGTAGTTGGGACTACAGGCACCCGCTACAATGCCCGGCTATTTTTTTTTTGTTGCAGTTCGGCTGGGGACGGGTTTGAACCCACCACCTTCAGTCTGTGGGGCCAGCACCCTACCCAATGAGCCACAGGTGCCGCCCAGCTTTCCTATTTCTTCATCATTGCATCAGTTTTGAATGCAATCAAGCTTCTGTTATTGAAGACTTGATTAGAAATCCTAGCCCTCTTTCCTCTCCATTCACCTCCTCCATCTCACCCGTCATGAATATTGTTATCATTTGGTTAAAAAGTACAAAAATATGAAGTCAAACATCAGTTAGGAAAATCTGGAATTTTCACACTTCTAAAGAGTATTTGGAACTAATGACTAAGGTAAAAATAATAATAATAAAATAGTTGAAAATACATCTGCCTTAAATAATAATCTTAGTTAAATATAATTTTAGCAGAAACTCACCATATGCCATCAGCATATGAATAATAGAGAGCTGGCTTGGCTAGTTTTAGGGGAAAAGCAAGTTTTTAATATGGAACCTCCTGTTATCCTTCAGTTTCTCTGTACTCTAATGTATCATATGAATATACATTCATATGGAAGTATACCCTGACCAAATAATGTAGTTATTTAAAAAACCCAGTAAATTATTTAGTTAATATTTATTTATTCTCTCTCCTATCTCTTTCTCTTCAATTCCTTTCCTCCTTTCTGCCTACCTGCTTCATTAAAAAAAAAAAAGCAAACAGTAAAAGAGAATACTTTTCAAAGTTCCCTTTATTTCCAGCAGACAAAGATTAATGTAATCAATGGAAGTAAATTCTGCTGGAGGGATAATTTCCAATTGTAACTAATCTAGGCCCATGATATTTTGGAGGGTTTACCTGAATATAAATATTTTGAGGCTTTACATTTTATAGCACAGATCATTATATTTCAGTATATATTAATACTGGAAATAGTAACATAGTTTAATTTTGTCACTTATTTTTTATTCAGTGTAACCAAAAAGATTTTTAAATTAGCTTTCTATAGAGATTCTTTTGAACCTCTTCTAAACATAATTCCCTGAATATTTTATAGTATCTTATAGCTTATGCAATATGCTTTATATGGTATTATATACCTACTGTATATTTATTAAAACTGGATTTTTTAAAAGTTAAAGTAATTAATTTAAATTATATTTAACTAAATGGTTTTATCACAGAGTGATAGAGTATATAGTATAACTATCAAGTTAAGAAAAGGGTGATAAAATATAAATAAAATATTTTATTTATATTTTAAATAAAATATAAATAGCTTTTCTCAAAAAAGATTAATGAGAAAATGAGGTTACCTTGACAAAAGCATTTGTATTTTCACGTGCCTTTTTAAAAAATCATACATTTAATCATTTTTGTCTCAGTCTGCACAATTTACAGAAAAGAAACTTATTAGATTAGCTTTCCAAAGTAACATTCTTAGTGCCTCAATTCACTTTTTATATAATTAAAGTTGTATGAACATGTTTACAATATAATTGTCTTTTTGCAATAATTTAAATACTGTAATAATAAAGCTGTGTTTAGACTTGGAATCTGGTAAGCTAATTTAAGTTGAGGAAACCACTATTTATAAGAAAACTTTTAAAAAGTGATATTTTTTTCATGTAAGTTAAGAGAAAAAATTATATTCAATACCAGTAGGAAAACCCAGCCACTGCAGCAAGACAGGAATAGGCACTGAACATGATGAAGTCAGTGCTGGACCAGTTGTTGTTTTCCTTGCTAGGAATTCACTTTCTTATTATAAAGTAGCAGGTTATAAGAAATGATTTTTCCATGTGTAATATTTCTTAATAGGAATAACAGAAATGAATACAATTCTGAAAATAAACAAAAAGCCCCCTTATCTCTAAGATTTGCCTGAAATGTCAAGAACAAATACAAAAAAGATAAAAGTTGATATAATTCATAGATGCTCAGAGCATATACCATCCATACTCCACAAGCTTTAAGGAATATTTTCCATGTATAAAGTAAAAGAAACCAAATAATTAAGGTTGAGAAAACAGTGTGGGTCCTGGGGAGCCGTTAAGGGGATCATCACTGAAAATGTGTAATTTTTCCTAATTTGAGTGATGAAGGGTGGAGGTTAAGTGCAGGGTGAGGGATAGACGAGAGAGGCTAATCTCCAGGGAGGGGGCTACGTACAGCTAATAAGAACCCCATGGGAACTGAGTTTCTTTCTCAAGTATCAAAGCAAAGATCTCTGAAGACTTCTTTCTGATACGCCAGACATCACTATTCACGGGGTAATATTACCGTTAATATTGAAAATACAACAATGGGTATTGCGGGCACTGATTATCACAACGGAAGAGGCTCAGAACTCATCTGGAGCATGGAGGCCCTGCTGGAGGACTGCTGTGGTTTTCACCTGAATACATAGTTTCTGCAGAGACTTTCTGTCTTCTGGTCTTGCTCTCTACTATGGACTAAATTACGTCCCCTTCAAATACATATGCTGAATCCCTAATCACCAAAAAGATGGTATTTGGAGGTGGGGGCCTTTGGGAAGTAACTAGGTCTAGATGAGGTCATGGGATTAGCACTGTTGTAAGAAGAGGAAGAGAAACTAGTGCTCTCTCTCGGTTATCCACCATGTGAGGACACAGTGAGAAATCACCATCTGGAATCCAGGAAGAAATCCTCACCTGGAACTGAATCAGCAGGCACCTTGGCCTTGAACTTCCCAGCCTCCAGAACTGTGAGACATTAACGTCTGTTGTTTAAATCATCCAGTCTACGGTATTTTGTTACAACAACTTGCGATTACTAAGACACCCTCCCTTCATTTCATTTCCCCCACTAAAGCCAGAGGGAGGGCTGCTTCTAAAGCACAAATTTCACCATAGTCCTCAACTACAATGCTCGTGAGCAAAAATAAAAAGGTAACAAGTTTAAATCCCTTTGCCTAGCATAGTCCTATTGTGGCCTAGATGAACTATCCAGTCACTGGCAGTCAGATCTATTATCTCCCTAATATTCAGTGTTCAGTCTCACCTCTAACTATTACAGCTACTAACCACCCAAGCCTCCCAACTTTGACTCATTTTTCAGCTTTTGTTTTAGATGTCACCTCTTCTGTGAGACTTTTCTGCTTCTCCCTTCTCTAAGACAGTCCTCTACAACACTATGTGTGATGTTGCTTCAAAGCAAATACACAATCTACTGAAACAGAGTAGGGTAGAACAGAATCGTGCAGTGTTTAACTTAAATAAATTAAATATTTTGTAATGAGTAAAGAATGCAAGCCAAGGAAAAAACAGTCCCCATCCCTCCCTCAGCAAAACCAGAAATCAAGAAAAAGTCAATTATTACCTGTAGATCTGCCCATTAAATGGAAGACAACTATTTCATCTAGTGCATTGATCTGTTTCAATGCTAAGAAAAGACAAAATGAATTGTATTGTGTTTGCTGAGAACTGGCACAGGATAAATACAATAATGATTATTATTCTTTAAAACTAATTGGAAGGTCTTCAAAGAGGTCTATTCAGCCCCACCTATCCTCCCATTTCTTTCTTGCTAATATTATTGAATACATGTATTAGGAAGACATGAGTTTCCTGATGTGTGGCCTAACCTTGGATATCAATTTTGACAAATCTAAGGCAATCATAATGCCTTTCCTTCAGAAATGACTGGCTTGGGAACGGATATGTTATATAACCCTCATCAATGATATGTAAAGGAAGTCTGCTAGGGACATCATGGAACTTGTGCTTGAGACTTCTTTTTATTTGTGCAAATTTTCTTTTTATAAATCTGTCCAATGTTTTCTTAGGATTTTAGTATTTTGCCAGGCATGGTGGCTCATGCCTTTAATCCTAGCACTCTGGGAGGCTGAGACAGGCGGATTGCTTCAGCTCCAGAAGTTTGAGACCAGCCTAAGTAATAGTGAGACCCCATCTCTAAGAGGATCACTTGATCCCAGAAGTTTGAGGTTACTGTGAGCTATGACACCAAGGTACTCTACAGAAGGCAGTGTAGTAAGACTCTGTCTCAAAAAAAATTAGTATTTTCATAAAAATTATACAAACACACAAAAATATGTATTATAAAATACATTTTTCATATACCAAATTTTCATCTTACCTACTTGAAATCCTTTTATTTAAATGACTACTTTAAAATTATTTTCTGTCTTCCTCCATTAACATTTTTATTTTTATTTTTTTGAGACATTCTCACTCTGTCACCCTAGGTGGAGTGCCTTGGCATCATAACTCATAGCAACATCAAACTCTTGGGTTTGAGAGATCCTCTTGCTTCAACCTCACAAGTAGCTGGGACTATAGGTGACTGCTACAACACCTGGCTAGTTTTTCTGTTTTTAGTAGAGACAGGGTCTAGCTCTTGCTCAGGCTGGTTTCTGGAACTCCTGAGCTCAGGAGATCCACCCATCTTGGCCTTCCAGAGTGCTGGGATTATAGGCGTGAGCCACCATGCCTGGCCTTCCATGAACATTTTTAAAAATCAACTCTATCATTTTAGATATAAAAAAAGTGCATAATTCATTATTTTCAGGTGTGTATGCACGCATTCATATAACTACTACTGCCACATGAAACTTTCTTGAGTTTCCCTCATGACTTCCCATCTTATTTAGAAGCGTGTGGTCAGCCTACGATGGGATCCCTTGTTCTTTTCTTGCTAATGCGTCTGAGTTCTCTGTGGATTCTGGTTATTAAACATTTGTCGGAGACATAACCTACATATTATTGTATTCCTATAACTGTCTGAAAATAGTTGCCTCAAAGAAATTAATGAAGTTTATACAATAATTAAAATAATACAATAATACTTTGTAAAATAAACCTTAATTATTTTCTGTGAATATAAAAGCAAAAGTCAATGAGATTCACTGTGCTTGATCTCTGAAAATTACTTGTAAGCAATTCACTTTTGAAACAATTTTTTGTTTTTTTAGCCAGCATTTTAACTATAAAGTCCTTGAATATCTCACTGCTTTCACATTCAATGTGCATTTGTTTTCTAGTGATTAATCATAGAATGACCTTGTTGAATGTTTGAGTGACCTTATTAGAAGGTCCACTAAAAAGAAATATAAATTTTGTTTTGTTTTGTTTTTGTTTTTTACTGGAAAAATATTCTGCTTTTTCATCATAGTTCACAGAACTGGCTTAACAGACAATAAAATTTTTTGTAGGTCTTTTTTGGTTGTTGCTTCTCATATAGACCTGTCTTCACTTAAGATTCAAAAAATGCCTACTTTGTGCATAATCCCATAGAAGCTGAATTAATTTACCCCTTTTTATATATTATAGTATCTCATCTTTAATCCTTTTTGCCATGTTACTTTGCCTATTAATGTATTCCTTCAAACAGCGTTTTTTGTTTTTTGTGCTTTTTTTTGTTTGTTTCTTCGTTTAGTTTTTTGAGACAGTCTCACTCTGTTGCCCCACACTAGAGTGCTGTGGCATCATAGTTCACAGTAACCTCAAACTCTTGGGCCAAAGGGATTGCCTCTATGCTCTTGCCCACCACGATGGCTGGCTAGTTTTTCTACTTTTTTTAGTTGAGATAAGGTCTCACTCTTTCTCAGGCTGGTCTCAAACTCCTGAGCTCAAGTGATTACCTGCTTTGGCCTCCATCTGCCTTAGCCTCCCTTAGTGCTAGGATTATAGGCAGGAGCCAATGCACCTAGCCAAACAGGGTTGATTGAACACATTAGATAGAAAGCACTGGGCTAAATATTGGGCTGACAAAATATAAGTAAAGGTGAATGCAAAGATCTAATAACCAAGTTGGGTAACAGACACATGAACTCTTGTGTAAAATACACTGTAAAAACCTATGTGATAAGAGACCTAAAGTTTTCATTTTCTCTGTCTTTGAATTTACACATCCTTTCAGATCTTTGAAAGAGTTCTTTAACCATAATTCATGATTAGACTCATTCTAACATCCTTCCAAACTGTGTAGAAAAAGCCTGTTAGGCAAATTTTATACCTTTTATTCAAAGTCAGGGTGGGAGTGGGAGATGATTACTCTACTTTCTTGTTGTTAAACAGACTACTAATCACATTAATTTTATCATGTATTTATGTTTCAACTAGACTAAAATTTTTATTAAGTGGTTGTACTATTTCCTTATGCATCATTAACTAAACCTGACCATAGAAAATACTGGAAGGTGGAAAAGGGTACAAATAAAACTATGAGTCCGTGTGAGACAATACAAAAATCAAAACAGATAATCGTGCTGCTACCTGAATTGGGATTAGTAGTCAGAAAAGGGCATGTTGGGGAAAAGAACAATTCATGACACAAATTATAAACTAAAGAGTTTTAGAAATTTCTCTACTCTTTTTTTGATAATCATGTTTTCTTATTTGAACTTTTACCTAAAATCTTCTTTGCACTTTTGAACATGTTCACATATTACATTTTCCAAATCTATCAAAATTTAATTTTACCAAAAATGTACCTTTCTTTTCTCTCTCACTTATTGCTTGTTTTGCAGTAATCACAAAGAAATAAGACTCAAAATTAATAAAAGAAAAAATGTTGGGAACTTTAGAAATTCATGGAAATTAAACATTCTTTTGAAGAATGAATTGGTCAATGAAAACATCAAAAAGAAAATTTAAAAATTCCTTGAGACAAAGGAAAGTGGGAAAAAAATACCAAAATCTATAAAAATTCCTTGAGATAAATGAAAATGGAAAAAACAAAACAAAACAAAATCTATAGTTCATGCCAAAAGCATTTTCTAAGAAGGAAGTTTATAGCAATAAATGTCTTTATTGAAAACTAGAAAGAATTCAAATAACCTAATGATATACTTCAAGGAACAAGAAAAGTAAAGACAAACCAGCCCAAAATTAGTAAAAGAAAAGAAATAATAAAGAAATAAAAATTAGAGTAAAAATAAATGAAGCTGAGAAAAAAATTACAAAAGACTAACAAAATGAAAGGTAGGTTTTGTTCTTTTGAAAAGATAAACAAAATCAACAAACATTTGGTAGACTAAGAATGAAAAAGAGAAGACCCAAATGAATCTGAAATAAAAGGATAAATTCATGAACACATACAATCTATAAAGAAAGAGCTAGGAAGAATTATAAAACCTAAACAGGCCAATAATAAGTAATGAGATTAGAGCTGTAGTCAAAGTGTCCCATCAAAGAAAAGTCCCAGACCTGCCCATGTCAATGCTACATTTTACCAAAAATTTAAAGAACAAATGTCAATTTACTCAAACTATTAAAAAAAAAAAAGGGAAGAAGAAGGAATACTTCAAAACTCGTTCTATGAGGCCAGCATTACCCTGCTACCCAAATCAGATAAGGACACAACAACAACAATAACAACAACAAAGGAATAGGCCAATATCCCAGATGAACATAGGTGCAAAAATCCTCATGAAAATACAAGCAGCATGAACTTAACAACATGTTTAAAAGATCATTCACCATGGTGAAGTGGACTTCTTCCCCCCAAATGCAATGATGGCTCAACATAGACAAATTTGTGAATATAATGTGCTATTTTAACAGAATCAAGAACAAAATCTTATGATCATTTCAATAGATACTGAAAAGGCATTGGGTAAAATTCAGTGCACCCTCATGATAAACATTTTCAACACCTATAAGTTCATGTGGAAGCAAAATTCAGTGAAATTTAAGTAGGAGGGAGGAGAACAAACACTTTCTGAGGTAAGGAAACATCTACCCTCCCTGATTTTATCTACACAAAAGGAGATAAATTGTATCTACCCCCATAACAATCTGAAATTTTAAAATATCTTAACAAATTGGGAACTCAAAGAACATTTCTCAGAACAATAAGGGTCTTATATCGTAAATTCATAGATATTTCGAGTGAGAAAATAATTGAAGGATTTTCCTTTAAGATCTGGAATAAGATGAAGATGCCTTCTTTTATGACTTTTATTCAAAATAGTATTAGAAATCCTAACCAGAGCAATTAAGCATCCAAATTAGAAGTGAAGAAGTTAAATTATCCTTGTTCAGAGAAAATGTAATCCCATAATTAGAAAAAAATGGATTCCACCAAATACTGTTAAAACTAATAAACAAAGTGAGTAAAGTCTCAGGATACAAAAATGAACAAACATGTGTACCAGTAGTATTTCTGTACCAACAGAGACTAATCTTAAAAAGAAATCCAAAAAAGGAATCCATTTACATTAGCTACCAAAAAAAGTACTTAGGAACAAATTAAGTAAAGAAGTAAAATATCTCTAAAGATAATGAAAAAACAATGATAAAATATGATAAGGAGGACACACAATACAGGGAAAATATTCCTTGCTCAAGGATTGGAAGAATTAATATTGTTCAAATGTCCATAGTACCCAAAGTGATCTACAGACTCAATTAAATTCCTGTCAAAATACCAATTGCATTCTTCATAGAAATAGAAAAAACAGTCCTAAACTTTACATGGAACCACCACCAACCCCAAATAGCCAAAGCAATTTTGAGCAAAAACAACAAAGCTGGAGGTATCAGAGTACCAGAATTCAAAATATACTACAAAGCTATAAGAAGCAAAACAACATGGGATTGGGCAAAATAATAGACATACAGACAGATAGAACAAAATAGCAACCCCCCCTAATAAATCTATATGTTGACAGATAACTAATTTTCAACAAAATAATGCATGCTGATGTGGATGTGTAGAGAGAGTAAAGCTAGTTCACTATTGATGGGAATGGAAATTTGGGCAGTCATTATGGAAAATAGAATGGATGTTTCCCAATAAGCTAAAAATAGATCTATCATATGCTTCAGTAGTCTCACTGCTGGGTATATAGGGATACTTTATCAAAGAAGTATCTGCACTCTCATGTGTTTATTGCAACATTAATAGCCAAAGTGGGAAACCAATATAAGCATTTATCAATGGATGAATGAATGAAGAAATTGTGGTGCATATACATAAAACAATATTGTTCAGCCATTAAGAAAGAAAGAAAGAAAATTTCTGTCATTTGCAGCAACATGGATAGAACATGGATAGAACATGGATAGAACATTCCATTACGGAGAATAAGCCAGGTAGAAAAAGATAAATACCACATGTTCTCACTCACAGGTGGGAACTAAAATATTGATCTCATAGAGGTAGAGAATAGAAAGTTGTTTACCAGAGGTTGTAAAGGGTGGTAGGGAGAGAGGGAAAAAGAAAGGTTGAGTACAAAAGTGAGTACTCAATCAGTACAAAAATACAGTTAGAAGGAAAAAGAGGGAAAAAGAGAGGTTGAGTACTCAATGAGCCCAAAAATACGGTTAGAAGGAGTAAGTTTCAATGTTGTATAGTGAAGTAATTTGACTGTAGTAAACAACAAAAATTGTATATTTGAAAATAGCTAAAAGAGAAGATTTGGAATGTCTCCAACACAAAGAAATGAAAAATGTTTTAGGTGATGGATGTCCTAATTACCTTGATTTGGTCATTAAACATTGTATGCAGGTATCAAAATATCACAGAAACCCTGTAAATATGTATAATTATTAGTATCAATAAAAATCCCAGCATTTTTAGAACTTAATGTGTCATCTTTCCCACCCAACCCCCACTTTGAATCTATATTACCTGTCTCAGCCACATCATTTGCCTACTCATCTAAATCATCTCAATATTATCTTTGACTCTTCCTTCTCCTTCAAATTACATAATTTACTTCTATATCCCCTTGAGTCTATCCTGAAACTCACTGGAGGAGTGGCATAAAACAGAAAATGATTAGAGATAATCTGGTGAACTACAAAGCATTCCTTGTGCATTTTAAAAACTTTAAGGGGAAAGATAATGAACAAAAGTTATGGCTCTCTCACAGACAAAAAAATCAAGCTCAGTCCTCAGTTGGGTTTTGAAGACCCAGAGTTGAAGATGGGAGATCTCATCTAGTTCCCATCACACATGCCTGCCATCATCATGTGGGCATCATCAACTCCTGTGTATCTCTCAACAGTTCTCACATCACCAGTAAGTCAAACCCAGGGATAGATACAGCGCCCATTAGTTATGCGTCTAGGCACGGACTATCTTTTCTTCTGTCTCCTTTAAGGCACTTGTGATTTTACTGTGTTCCCCAGTGATTAGCTCATCCTACTATCAGTTTGAAGTCACTAGTAGTGTTCTGAGATTGGACTGGTCATCTTGCCCACCAAGTATATTTTGTCATCTACTTACATTTCCCCTTGATCGCTTTTTGTGTTTCCCTTTATCACTTTTTGCCAATTATCACAAAGAATAATTTTTTCTTTATTTTCCTTCTCTTTTCCCCTCCCCTTTCTGACACTGCCTTTATTCTGTTTCCTCTTTTAGCGATAGCTTCATTTACTAATAAAATATAAACCTAACAGCATCAAGAGTTAATTATTTGTTGGATTTAAAAAGCAGCCATTATACTTTGAAATGAAATTGGGATATTGACAATAACTAACACACACACACACAAACTGGGTCTTACTATCACAGTGGTTACCTCTTAAACTGGAGATAATCCACCAACAATGAAGTTTTTGTTTGACCCCAAAGTTACAGTTTCATGCTCATTTGTTCTTGGTAAACTTCATCTCACTAGCACTGCATGAAAGCCTCTTACTCTAAGTTTCTCATCAGTGTGCCTGGCAGACAACTTGATTTCTCTTTCAGAACAGCCTATCATTTTCCACTTAGCTCTCCCAGCATCCTCTTGAGGAAGACTTCTTCAAACTCCTCACTTCCAACTAGTCCTCAGCTGGGTTAGGAGCTCCTTTTAGGCAATTATGCAAATGACGTACCAAAGTGTGTTATAATGATCAATTTATGTTTCCTTGTTTATGCTGCACTAAGGAAGACTAGAGGGGCAGGGATGATATCTTATTCTCAAATTTGAATAGATCTTGATATGTGATACTGGTGGTAGTTTGTAATCATAAAGTACTCTCTCTAGAGCAGATCTGTTCTAGTCACATTACATATTGACATGTGCAATTCCCACAACATAGTTTTGTGGTTGGTACTATTGCCTAATTTCATAAATGACCCAGAGAGGTTGCATAACCTTTCTTAGTTTTGCTATTTTCAAAATGTATGACCATTAAGTCCACCAGGATTTCAATTTCTGTAATTTTTAACCTTTACATTGCATTACTTCAGTATGGATGACAGGTTCTGTTATTTTATGGATACCTTCAATGTTACTAGATTTGAGGATACTTACCTGTGATAATGGCTATTTTTACCGATATAATAACATAAATGAATTATGTTGGATTAAAATATTTTTGTGGAGGTATGAAAATCCAGCTACCCTCCAAAATACAGCTATTATTTTTAAAAAAAACTATTGAATTGAATGTGACTAATTTTTCTAATGGAACTTATTATATGCTGATGGCTCCCAAATTAGAAAGTAAAATGATATGATGTGATAATAACTGTAATACAAATAAAAATAAATCCTGTAGTTTGAAATGAGCTGCCACATATGAATGTGAGCCACAAGGCAGCATGAGCACTCAAGAGACCGAATAACTATCAGTTAGGAATTCTATACAAAGAATATTTTTGCTCAGGACCTAGTATTTATTAATAACAGCAAGTAAAAGTTACAGAGTGCTTACCAAGTACCTTATAAACATCATTTTCCTCATTTAGTTTATAAGGTTACTGAGGCTCAGAGGAGTTGAAGTAACTTGCTAAGGATTACAGAACTAAAAGCTATAGCTATTTATTAAATACATAAACTCCTTGGACATTTGACAGACTAATTAAAACATCTAAAATATTTACTTGTTCTTATAATCCAACCTGTATTGATAACTATCCTATTTGTAACAGCACATGGTGTTTTGAACAGCTTTTCAATACTTAAAAAAATTGTATATTGAACCAGCCTTGAGACCCTGGGATAAAACCGACTTGGTCATGATGTATAATTTGTTTGATGTGTTGCTGGATTCTGTTTGTTAGGATCTTGTTGAATATTTTTACATCTATATTCATTAGGGATATTGGCCCATAATTTTCTTTTCTTGTTGGGTCTTTTCCTGGTTTAGGGATCAGGGTGATGTTTGCTTCATAGAACGTGTTGGGTAGTCTTCCTTTTTTTTTCTATCTTTTGGAACAGGTTGAGTAATATAGGTACTAATTTCTCTTTAAAGGTTTGGTAGAATTCTGACGTGAAACCATCTGGTCCCGGACCTTTCTTTTTGGGGAGGTTTTGTATGGTTGATGGTATTTCCGAACTTGAAATGGGCCTGTTTAACATTTCCACTTGATTCTGGTTAAGTCTTGGAAGGTGACCTGCTTCCAAGTATCGGTCAATTTCCTTCAGATTTTCACATTTCTGAGAGTAAAGTTTCTTGTAATATTCATTAAGGTTTTTTGGATTTCTGAGGAATCTGTTGTTATTTCGTCTTTGTCATTTCTGATTGATGGGATTAGAGATTTTACTCTTTTTTTCTTGATTAGGTTGGCCAAAGGTTTATCTATTTTATTGACCTTTTCAAAAAAACAGCTTTTCAATTTATTGATCTGTTGTATTATTCTTTTGTTTTCAATTTAATTTAATTCTGCTCTAATTTTTGGTTATTTTTTTTCTTCTACTAGGTTTGGGTTTGGAATGTTCTTCCTTTTCCAGTTGCTTGAGATGTCCCGTTAAGCTGTTAACTTCCTCTCTTTCTGTTCTCTTGAGGAAGGATTGCAGTGCTATAAATTTCCCTCTTAGAACTGCCTTTGCAGTGTCCCCGAGGTTCTGATAGTTCGTGTCTTCATTGTCGTTTTGTTCCAAAAAATTGACAATTTCTTAATCTCAACTCCGACCCAGCTATCATTCAACATAAGGTTATTTAACTTCCATGTTTTTGTATGAGTTTGGAGGTTCCTGTTGTTACTGAGCTCGAGTTTTGTTCCATGGTGGTTCGAGAAGATGCATGGAATAATTTCTATTCTTTTAAATTTACTGAGGTTAGACTTGTGACCTAAGATGTGAT
>CAUYPK010064309.1:0-17963 GCA_963574355.1 Loris lydekkerianus
AATGGTGTAGGGTGCTGGCCCCCTATGCTGGGGGGGGTGGTTTCAACCTGGCCCCGGCCAAAAAATGAAAAAAAAAAAAAAAAAAAAAAAAAAAAAAAAAAAAAAAAAAAGATGAGCACATGTGTGGTCAAACCAAATTACTTCACCAGCAGAATAGGGAAAGTAATTCCTGCCTAAGTAATACTCAGAGTTATGCTGTGAGGCTCAGAGACGATCATGGAGGCATGTGAAAGTGTTTTGTTTGTAAAAACACTGCATATTTGTGAACTGCTAGAGTTTTCTCATTTGTATTTTTATACCTTAACTTTTGTCCGTATCGGTTCAACTAATTCTCATTATATTAATAGAATTCTAGTGTCTTGGAAATATTTCCCTAAAGGTAATCTCATTTCTTCTGAAAAAAGAAGCAGGGACAGGAATTACTAGTAAAATTAAAAAAAATAAAATGGAACCTTCTGTTCTGAGTTTTTTCTTGCCATCTCTGAAGATATCTATGGAGAAAAGGAAAGATTAAAAAAAAAAAGGAATTTCCTTTGATCAAAACTGTAGGAAAAGTATACAGTCACATGCTACATAATGATATCTCAGTGAGTGATTATGTAGGTGGCAGTGGTGCCATAAAATTATGACAGTGTATTTTTTGCAGTGTAGATACACAGATACCATTGTGTCAGAACTGCCTGCAGAGCTCAGCACAGTATTAGGCTGTGCAGGCTGGCAGCCTGTGTGCAGGGAGCTAAACCATCCGGGTTAACGTGGGTGCAGCTGGTGCACTCTCTGTGAGGAAACCACCCCGTGATATAGTTCTCAGAATGCATTCCTACCATTCTAAGGGTACATGTGTGCGTGTGTCCATGTACTACAGATGGTCTGGTTGAGATTCTAACACCAACTAGTTAACAGACTTTTCTCTTCTTCCTTCTTTTCTTGCCCTCATGTTGAGTGACTGCAGTAGCCAGGTCTCTTTCTCTAATGCCCTTTCTGCTTCATTTCTGGTCCTTTCTGCCTGCTTCCAACTTGCTCGGCCATCTCCCCCAAACATTTTACTTCCTAGGCATTGATTTTCCCAGGCTTTTTTTCTTACCTATCTCAGAATCTTTGGTGTCTCCCTGCCAAAGCAAACCCTACAGTCCACCTACGTGCTCGGCCGTGCCTTCCTAGGCCCTCTCACTCGCAGCTGCATTCTGTGTTCCCCAGGGTCCCTTTCCTTCCTCTGGTGTCCCCACACCTACAGGCCCTGCGTCCCGCTAGATGCATCCTCTCACCCTGAGGACCGAATGCCACTAAGAGTCATCTCCTCTCATTAGCGCTCCTTCCCCAGTTCTTTATTCCCCAACCACAGCTCTGAATCTCCTCTGCCAGCTGCACCTGTACGGGAATGGACACCATGCTTGCAAAGGACAGTTACTGATTCTTATCACATTAAAAGGACACTCTGAGAACAGGACAGTCTCCTGGCAAGCCTAGAGATGTTTTGTGACTTGGGGCCAATCCCCCAAGGAACTCAGTGTTCTGGAATGAGGTAAGATGGGTCACTCACTAGTAAGCATGTGAGAAACACTGATGCTTACTAGTTCTTCATGAGGGTTGTAGGGAAAGAAGACTGTGAAGAAAGTGGCAATCCTTATGCACGCAGCCCTTGTCTGTTATTACCTTAACTCTCCACATCTGTTGTGCATAACCTTAATAAACAGCCATTGTGGAGGGGGCTTGGGGCTACCCTGCAACTAAGGTTAGCCCACCTCCCCAAGCTTGTACTTCTAATCCGTGTCACACCTGGTTCCTTCTGCGGCGACCGAGATGAGTGCCATAGGAGTCGTGACAGGCACCAATGCCTACATGTTACCAGGTCCAACTTCTGCTCTCGGCAGCCCACCCAACTGGATTCCCCACAGCGTGGGCCCTGGACCATGGCTCACCACGTCTGCCTACTCCTGCCTCCCTGACTCCCTATCCCTTTCTATGGATGACTCCTCTTCTTAACACTGACTATTAAAAACTGGTTTTGTTCCAGGTTCTCTCCCCAGGGATTGCTGCATTTTTCTCTTTCTGACCACCTGCGTCCATGCCTACAACACAACTTGTAAATTCATTGCAGAAGATTCTCAGATATACATCTCCAGCCTTAGTGCCTCTTGACTCCAGATCAGATTTTCCAGCAGAGATCACAACATCTTTATGTGAACATCTGGTCAAAAATTCAAATTACCTGCAGCCAATACTAATTCTACTTCTTCACTCCAACAGACATCTGCTTCCTCACTCATTCCTGCTTCCAGAGAACTAATTTGAGGCCTCATCATTTCTCGATTATCATGATACTATTTCTTACAATGTGCACTTAAAAACATCCAACATCATAGCTTAGCCTGTTCTACCTGAGACTTGCTCAGAACACTTACGTTGGCCAACAGTTGAACAAAATCATCTAAAACAAGGCCTGTTTTATAGTAAAGTGCTGAATGTCTCATGTAACTTATTGAACACTGTACTGAAAGTGAAAAGCAGAACAGTTGCCCTGTTATAGCCTGTGCTTGGTGCATATTGTTTTTCTATCATGAAGTTGAAAAATCTGGTTTTTCTGGTATATGGGGCCAGCACCCTACTCCTTTGAGCCACAGGAGCCACCCAAGTGAAGCTGAAAAATCTTAAGTCCTAAGTTGAGGACTGTATTATGATAGAACCTGTCTCTTGGTTCTTAACATAACCACGGACATTATCTTTCTAAACGGCCATAGAAATCAGGAACCCTCATCCTCAAACATTGATCTTTCCAAATTTTCTATAAAATAAAGTCCATATTCTTTTAGCATGATGTGGTATTTGAGGCCACTTGCTCCTTTTCTATCTCTTGATAAAATCTCCCCATTTCTTACCGCTTTCCCCAAACCATAATATTATTTATCATTCCCCAAATTTTCTGGGCCCGTGCCTCATTGCTGCTAGCCATCCTTCTGCTGGACCGTTCGTGTTGTTCCTTCATCTCTTCTTTACAGCCAGGTCCAGATCTAGGTTCAACTGTGATCCCCTTCAGTGGTTCCTTGATTACAGAAGTTGGGTTTCGTTTCTCTCTGTTCTGTGTTTATAAGGTACTTTAAACAGCTCATTATAATTGTGCCTTAAACTTTATTGTATTATACACAGTCATTTTCCTGTTATCTGCCCATGGGGCTTGGTGGATTCTGGATAAATGTAGCTTCTGGTTGCTTGAGAGTTGCTCTTAAAAATAGGTATAACTCCTTCATTCTTCATATGCAAGTGTGAGTGATTCTAAATTGGTTTTACAGTAGTACTAAGTACATTGGATATATATTTTTTCCATTCCTGAGATACTTTACTAAGAAAAATATTTTCCAGCTCCATCCATGTAAACATAAAAGAGGTAAAGTCTCCATTTTTTTTAATGCTGCTTAGTATTCCATGGTATACATATACCACAATTTATTAATCCATTCATGGATTGACGGGCACTTGGGCTTCTTCCATGACTTGGCAATTATGAATTGAGCTGCAGTGAACAATCTGGTGCAAATATCTTTATTGCCAAATGATAGGAGGGAAGGGGAGGAAGAGGGGAAGGCAGGGGGGAGTGGGTCGATAGAGGGAAGGTTAGTAGGGGGACCACACCTATGTAGCACATTGCAAGTACAAGTTGGATCTATCAGGTGTAGAACACAAATGTCTTAACGCTGTAATTGGGTAAATGAGGTGAAGGTTATGTTGGTTAGTAGGATGTAAGCCCTCCAATTTGTACAAATAATCAACACATCGAATCCCATGATGGCATAAATGTATTTATGATCTATGTACAAATGATTTCATAAAAAAAATTAGAAAAAAAATAGGTATTAAATATAACTAATTCTATACCCAAACTAGCCCATCCATACCATAAACTCTGTATTGACTTGATATTCACATCTAAATATACTAATGAAAAGCAAATCAAGACAAAGACTAACTTCACTTACTGTGACACAGTTTTACTGTATTACATCAGTGTGTATATGAATGCATGCACCGATGTGTATACAGAAATAGTCTCGCGGCATTAGGCAATCTCACAGCACTAAGCAGATACAGTTGACATAACTGGGTGTAGGATACCAAGCTGGTGGGAACACACGTCCCCACAAACCAGTGTCACAGGAGTGTACATGCAGTTCAGAAACACATTTTGTCATTTAACCCCAGGTCAGCGGAGGCACAACAGCCACGCAGGGCAGTGTGAGCCGAGTATGACCAGACAGAAATCTGCTCACAGTCAGATAAGTAAACCCAGACTGTATGATCAAAAGGTCCCCAAAAGCCCAGGGCAGTATAATGGAAGCTGTAGAAGCAAAGTGCACACTTAATTGTGACCAGCCAGGGAAGAAGTCGGGGCCCTGACTATGGACGTTTGGGGGCGCTGAGGACAAATGGGAGCCACGGGGGGTACACAAAGCCTCGGCTTATTAACAGCGTGGTGTACCATGTTTAAACACTGATTTCTTTTTTAAAGGGGTTGTGTGCTGATTGCTTGAGTTCTTCATAATAATAGGGAATCCACTGTATATGTCCGTTTTCTCCACCAAATTCTCACCTTCTGTAAAGCAGGAAGAATATCTTATTTGTCATTCAATTTCTTCATAATACCTCATGTCTTGTATAAATGGGATTTTGATAAATTTATTTGGGCTTGAAATGTTATCCGTGGAAAGAATTTTTTTTTTTTTTTTTTTTTTGCAGTTTTTGGCTGGGGCTGGGTTTGAACCTGTCACCTCCAGCATATGGGGCTGGCGCCCTACTCTGTTGAGCCACAGGCACTGCCAGGAAAGATGTTTTCATATCCCTAAGCAGTAAACCAAATGACCTCTGCAGACAGTAGCATCGGTCTGTCCTCAAATGCAGAAATACTAACAGTTGAGTTAGAACTTTTTGATTGAGGCAGATCAAAATTTTCTTATGCGTAAATTTCTTCAACTTTTCAGGTGTGTACACGTATCTCCTTTGCCATTAATATTTTAATTAACTGCTTGGTAAATATTTGTTGAAAATGTCAAATGACTATATGGGCACAGAAGTTCATTTTCTTTACTTTTTAGACAGTGAAACATTCTATGGCAGAGGAGAGGGTTAAAAGGAGGCTTTTCAGCCTGAGTTCCAGAGGAGACGACTCTCCTTTCACACCTGACTCATAAAGCACTGCGGGGCTGGCTTCTAAGAACTGTTTTGCTGATTCCACAAGGCAGCTACTCTCTGGAGAATGGCTTCATTTTCTCACAGCTCTCATCTTTTAACCTCATTTTAAAAATCAGATCTATGGAAAAAACACCTGCTTCTCCAGCAGGTGCGTGGGGACAGGTTTTAGTCAAAGCTGGCCAGGGCAGCTTCCTTGGCACCATTTCACATAGATTAGCCAGGACTGCAGAATGCACCCTCACCACACAGGTGCCACTTAACCCAGGTGTGCGTGTCAGAGCCAGTCCACAAAAGGCACTGTGTTGAGTTTCTGGTTAAGTCCAAGTTATTTTTCTTCCAGCCACATACTGCTTGGCAGCAAGGGAACATTTCATTAGCAACGAGAATGGCTTTCATTTTTTTCTTCCAGTTCCAACTTTTTGAAGAATCTGCCTTTGAATGAAAATGTTAGCAAAACTTGATTTTCATTTCAATTTATTAACACTTTGATTTATCCTTTAAGTACCCAGTGAATGGGAACATAGATAAACCAATAAAAATGACATCTCACCTTAAAAAAAAAAATCTCATTTTGGCTGTGAAGAAGCTTCTTCTATTACATATGTATGATCTATGGTACCTATATGCCTATATTCAAACACTGAAGCAAATTTATACTATTTTGTACAAAACATTTCAAATAAATTATGACAAAAGCATTCATTTACCTAATTTTATATTCTTCTTACAGGCAAGAATCTACCACCCCCCATTTATTATTTGCTGAAGTTCTTTACCAATCAGAGGGGAGGTAGTAGATTGAATGGGCTTGAGAGTTAGATCTGGGGTAAAATTCTGGTTATGCCTTTTCCCAGCTTCAAACCCTTGCCCTTTTTACTTCCTCCTCAGGCCCAGCAGCTTAATGTAAAAGAGAAGGATGATTTTATTTACTGCATAGCATTTTTATAAAGGAGTGTGTGTTAACATAGGCAAACCATTTAGCATTATGGTTAGGATCCAAGAGTTGGATCCTAGAGTTTAGCATTATGGTTAGGATCCTAGAAAAGGATGATTGTTATTAATCAAAGTGACATTGGGGAATTCATGAGTGCTTCTAATATGGATGGAATCCCCGTCCCAGTCCCAAACTACCTTTTCAGTGTGAGAGTTCAGTTCTTAGCACAATTAACCCACACAAAGCAGGCAGCAGGCACTCAAGGTTATACAAGACCTTAAAGATGAACTAACCTGAGCATTCACCCACCATCTTCTAAATAAATACCAAATAAGCACTTCTGAAGTGAAGAATCACCTTCCAATTAATACAGTTTCATTTTAATTAGTATAAGTGATACAGAATTCTCCCCCCCCCCATTCAAGGTTGGACAGGGAATCCCAATTTTCCTAGGGTTGGGCAAGTTCATGAATGGAATACCCTGACCTTTTGCCCTGAGCTGGAGGGACTGCATTCATTATTTTGTCAATAATACTCATTAATGATGAAAATGTGTTTCTATTTGCCAAGTTCTGGCCAAGTGTAATTCTCAAGACCTAATACCCCCAGATAAAGAGCCCAACCCAACTGGGAGTAGAGACCCCCCAGTTAGTTTAGTTCTTCTACCCCTTCCAGAAGCTCTGGTACTTTTTACTTGTTCTGTATTCCTTTCTAACTTCTAATAAAAAATCCTATCATACCACTGATCTGTGATCCGTGGGTTCATTCTTCAAATCCCAGAGCCTAAGGACCGACTGAAGAGTGAAATTCCAGTCTCAAGAGGTCATGGAGAAACCTAAGAGTTAGCACGGATTTCTTATTTTACAGCACCTCTATAATCCTTCCAATGTTACTCCTATTAGGTATACTTCCAAATGTACACCTTTCTCATAACTGATATGACCACCCTAGACAAAGGCAGAGAAAGCAACAGTTTCCAACTAACCTTTCTGCTTTTAACTTTGTCTGATTATCACACAGCAGCCAGAGTAATATTCTCATAAAGTAAGTCATGGCACCATCTTCCTTGTCACCTTCTAACGGCTTTATGTCCAACTTAGAATAAAATCCAGACGCCAAGCCCAGCTTGCCACACCCTGAGATCCAACACCTGCTCCCTCTCATTCTCCTCTGCCCACACACCGCCAGCTTCCTTTGATCTGAATTCTTCCCTTCTCACTGCTCCTTGAATAGATGCGGCTTATTGACCATTGACCTTTCTCGACCAAGCCATCTCAATTTCCCTCACAATTCTAAACTCTATTACATCACCCTAGTTCATGCTCTTTGTCTTGTTTATACTTTATGTCTGTCTTTCTTGAAGGATGTAGACTCTGAGAGGAGGAGTCATCACACATTCCTGTTTCCAACATGTGTAACTGAAACTGCAATAGGTAAATATTTGCTCAATTGATGGGTATACAAATGCTTCACATTTTTAATGACAGATACTTGCTTAGTCCCTCGAGGATAAGTATTACGAATCATGTAAGCATGAATCTCCAGCACTCAGAAAATTACTGTGGTCCGTGCTGTCATGAAACATGGTCTGGGGGGTGGGGAGGTAGAACGCAAGGGAATGAATAAATGAAGTCCCGTCTCGTTAACTTTCTGTGACAAAGTATCACAAACTGGGTGGCTAGGAACAACGGAAATGTACCAGTTTCTGTTTTGAAGGCCTGGAGTCTGAACTAGAAGTGTCAGCATGGCCATGTTCCCTCTGAAACATCTGTGCCTGCCCTCTCTGCTAGCTCCTACTGGCATAACTTCGATCTTTACCTGACATTTTCATTGTGTGGGCACCGTAATTGACTGCCCTTCTTCCATTATCCTCCCAATTTTTAAATATCTCAAAGTCAAAGACCACTGACACCTCTCAATGCATACAGTGGTCCTTTACTATATTTCTTTTAACAACAACAGGGATACATGTATAGCCACGTTTCAGCGTTTTAGAAAGAGAGTGTTTTCTGGGCATCAGGGTGCTTCCTGGCTTGACCATACTGTTAACAGTCTCAAGAGGTTGTCTTTCGCGCCTGTGTCAACAAACTACAAGATTACAGGGCAAGTGGTGGGCTGTTCATCGTGCCTGTCCTAGACCCCGGGTCTTCTCAGCCCCCGCCTTTTACTAACACTAATACAGAAAGAATATAAAGCTGGGAGTAAACAGATGTTTTTATTAAAGAGAGCAGTCAGGAATAAACTTGTTGTTCTTATTAGAATGGATAGATATCTGCAAATACCATGTATTTCTCTAGTTACTTGGCCCCAAAGGAAGCTGGAAATAAATTTTTCATTAGAGAAAATAACATTTCATGTTACAGAAATTTACTGTAAACATACCTTAGAGTATACATTTAAATACTCCCAGGCAGGGACACCGAACAATGACCTGTGAAACAGCTAACCTCTGGAAAGAACATTCTGGACTTTTGACCTTTCTTTCACCTTTCAGTTAACCAACCTGATAATGGGGCGATGCTGTACCATTAATTTGAGCCATATTGCAGAAACAGCCTGCCGTATGTTTCCCTGCCATCTCACTGCATTCAGCAGGCTGTGGTTTATGTTTGCCTTTATAACTCTTGGGAATGACCTTCCCCAGGGAGGGCAGACCAGACAGATGGAGACTTTTAAGTCACGAACTCAGCACTAAGTGTCTGAGAATGCAATTCCAGGGACAGTTTTATTTCTTTAAGGTCTCCTATGACAGTCTCGAGGGGGCAGACACAGCATCATCAGAGCTGAGCTACGCTGTGGAGTGCCTGATTCTGCACAGGCAGACCAAGGTACTTAAACTCTGAAACTCAACCAGCCTTGCTGATGGGTGTTCCCCAAGGTGTGCGTAAGTCTGGAAACATGATTTCTCCATGCATTTACAGATTCAAATATCCTTCAAGACCTCCTATACATTTCATTATGTTTTCTAGACTTAATTTACTTGCTGTTTTTTCTTGGAATTTTCCTGGGCTCTCTAGGAAGTTGCATAAATGTGGGTTTATCCTAAAGAAAATTAACATTTTTGGTGCAATTTCAATTAAAAAAAATTTCTATGGTGTTTATTGAATTGTATATTTATACTTTCTTTCTCGAGGGCATTTGGCAACGTGTATAAAAAGCCTTAGTGGTGTATATATCCTGTGAACTATTAATTACATGTTTAAGAGTTCATCATAAAGACACAAATCATGGATGTGAATAAAAACTGAGGTATAGAAGCATTTATGAAAATTCTCCTTGTAAGAATAAGGCAGAGGTCTGAGACGTCACAGGTTGTCCTTAGCTGCGGAGTCTCCAGGTAGTCCTATCACTGGTGTGGTTCAGGGGTTCTGACCATACACAGGAACCAGCAGCTTCCCGTTTTCCTTCTCCACTATCCTCACTTGACGTCATTTGCTCAGTCTTATTTCTTTTGGGCATAAAATTATAGCCAAAGATCCAAGAAACATGACTGGCGGCGGGGGGTGGAGTGGGTGGGTGGAGTCAATTGCAAATATAAATCTCTGTTCTTGTGGGCAGGGGTGGTATTTCCCAGAAATCATTCTATCCCAGCGGACTTGCCCTCACCTCTCCTTCTGCAGAGTGTTCTCATGGCAAATTCTAGCTGTGAGGAAACTGGGAATGTGGGTCCTGGAAAAAGAGACAGAATTTCCATGATTGATTGAAAAACTCTTGAATAATTTCCTTGGTACTAACCACATTGCAACACCAAACAAAATTAATACTAAATTAGTGGGAAAAGGAGAAAGAATGGCCTTTGGGTGGCTACTAATAATATTTGTCACCCACATGTCCAACAAGGAAACACAAAGAAACTTTAAAAATTATGTCACAAAATATATTTATTATCGTGGAAAGTAATTGTTATATTAAATTATAAATAATTTATGTTATACCATGTACTTCAGAAGATTATATTAACACCACCCAGAAAACATTCTTCCTGGATTCATATCATGAAAGAAAGACAAAGGCTTTGAACTAAAGTATTTCAGGGATTATCTCTGGGTACAAGGAATGGTTAGAAATGAGAGAAGATTATGGTGGCAATGGACAATATTTGATCAGGTGATACTGGATGCCTGTCTCATATGTCAGCTGTTCTTCCGCGTGAATTTTCCAGGGAGCAACAAATATGTCATCTGCCTGTGTGTCTGAAACCCCACTGTGCTGGTGGCCTGGGAGAGAACCACAAAGGGTCTTCTCAAATTCCTCCACCCTCGAGCCCGACCTACATCTTGGTACCTTCTATGTTTTGGTGGCAGAACAGAAGGGACGGGTAGGTTGGACCACATGGATCAAATAACAACTTCTGCCTCCTATTTTAAAATGAGAGGAAAGAAAAACTTATGTGGTTTTTAACCTTTAAAAATGTAGCGATTCTGGCTACTAGAAAATATATCCTAATATATCCTACCCTCCATTCCAGAAAGTAAAACAGGAAGAAGGAAAGGGGAAAAAATATTTATCTTTCTTGGCCCCTAGGCTGATTTACATGTGAGTTTATAAATTTTCTACATTGAATTTATTTTAATTCTGTAACAAGAAAACCTTTTGATACAAGTTCTATGTCTAATAAGATGTTATCTCCTGAAAGAACATGTGCTTTGCCCTCCTGTTTCCTTCAGCATAAATTTTTACTATAGTAAAATATGCCACTATGGATAGAGATGTAGGGATAGAATTTTACATCTGATATTTACAAGAAACAAAGGAAAACAAATTCTGTGTAATCAAAAGGAATAGAATCGGGAAAAGCAATACAGTATAAACAAAGGAAATATAACGGTAAAGGAAAATAACAGATTTGAAATAAAGCTTTGAAGTAATTCACTTATTCCAGAGAAAGTTTACTTTCAAAAGCGATCACCTTCACATCTGATGTGGTCCTTTAAGTTCTGCTTGAATGCTTTTCAGTAACATAGTATTCACTATTATTTATATTAAAATAATGTATTGTACCACCTTTCATCCATTGCCCATCACTGCTTGGTTATAACAAAACCTTTTAAGAGCTTAGTTTTTCTTTAGCTCACAGCCTAAACTTGCAGATTTCTTCCCAAGATGAGCCTGAGTGAGATGGACACAGAAAGATTATGTTTTTTAAAGAAGTATTACATTGTTTATTTTTGCTCAAAAGATAAAACTTTCTACTTATGCCCTTGTTATAGTATTTAAACTCTCATATTTTTAACGTTAGATATAATTCTAGTTTTCTCCCACTGATTAATTATCAGATAATTATCTTGATTTTCTTCTTATATGAAGGAAAGAATCTTCTTTCTGTGTCTCTCATGGTTTGTCTTATTTTTACATTAACTTTCTTAATTTTCTAAGTTCAAACTTTATTTTTGTGCTATCATTGTCCTCAATAAATTCACTTTCTACTTTATTTTTTTTTAATAGCATTTTGCATTATTCATATAACCTTTGTTATAGGGCTAAGTATGTTTTATCTACTCTCAAAATGTGGATGAAAGGCTTCATGTTTTGTGCATATTTGTTATCACCCCACAAGGCTTAACAGAGAGCCTTTTAACTGCAAGATTTGTTTCAGCAGGTGTGTATTCAAGACAGCACACTGTATCCTTAACCCATGCGCAAGTATATGTATAGATACTTATCCTGTACATATGTTCAATAATCAAATTTATGCTGAATCTCACAAAGTAGAACTGTTTATTTTCTTGAAGTTTTAAGTAGCCTCAGTGGGGCCAGGTGCAGTGGCTCATACCTCTTATCCTGGCACTCCGGCAGGGCAAGGTGGGTGTATCGCTTGAACTCAGGAGTCCAAGACCAGCTTGAGCAAGAGTGAGATCCCATCTCTACTAAAAAACTAGCTGGGTATCGTGGTGAGCCCTTGCAGTCCCAGCTACTCAGGAGGATTCCTCAAGCCCAAGAGTTTGAGGTTACTGTGAGCTGTGAGACCACCACTCTACCCAGGGTGTCAGAGTGAGAATCTGTCTTAAAAAAAAAAAAAAGGAAGGAATCTCAGTGAAAGCAAAACTAAGATAACTGTATTGTGTTTTTCATCAACTGAAGAAACTACCTGATAGTTCTTCCAAAATTGTTTCTTGCCCTGCTGGTAATTTCTTTCTTGGGGGCACTGAAAAAGCTTTGAGCAAAAAAAAAGTACAAAAAAAGAAAAGAAAAGAAAAGCAAGTGTTTCAGAAAAGACTAGGTAAAGGAGGGATCACAAAGCTATGGGAACAATGAGGCCATCTGAAACGCAGCCCCGAGCCAGAGTCCAGGACTGATTTTCTTGCCAGACTAACGCTGTGTACTTCTCACGCATCTACAGTTCTTTCATCTAAATTAGATCAGTTTCCACCTATCCCAGGAAGGATGCTAGTATTTTTTGTTGTTCACTATAATGGTGCATTTGCTCTTAAAAAATAAATGCAAAATTATTTGTCTTCATTTTTTATGCATCATCACACAAACATAGACACCCTGTGTGGTTTTAACTAGTAATTCAGTTAAGGTACAAGTTCAGCCAAAAGAATCTTGATTTTTATGTGCAGGTGACTTGCCATTTATGATGGCAAACTCAAAAAGTTACCTGTAATTTATCTTCATGTATTATACCGTGTATTTTATCAGATGCCACACAGGGAAGAATTTGACATTTATCGGCTCTAATTAAAGGTTTTATACTTGGTCTGTCTTCTCCTGGAGAATATTGAAAAATCCCAATATTCACAATATGAAAGTTTTGGTTAAATAGGTCTCTTTCCTTTGAAAGAAATTAGTAAGGCACTGAGATCCCTACAGGAATATAAGATGGCAAATGAGAAATACATAAAATTGAAAAGTATGCTATTGATGTTGCCGTTGTCCAGGAGAGTATGCAGCTTTTCAGGTCTATTACACCTGACTCAGGTCTATCACTCCCTAGATGTGGGACCTTGTGGGATTTATGTAGCTTCTGCTTTATTCTCTTTGTCTCTGAAATGGAGATGAAAATATCTTGCAGATTGTCATGAGAATTAAATAGGGAAAGGTACATGAGGCAGTTATCTCAGGGTTTGAGATGGATGTTTTTATCAGTATTGTTGGTGTCAAAGATGGTCGTCTTTCCTGGCCTGACTATGTGTCTTTACTTTGGTTGCTACATACTCTATTCTCCACATAAGAAAAACTGACCATTAAAAATATCCATCCACCTAAAACATTTCAGCACCTAATATTTGTCAGTGGATTCACATTCTTTATGTTGCCTGTAAGGCATTGACTGATCAGCTTTCTGTCTGGCTCACTTCTCCCTGTACACTCCTGTCCCAACCATAGGGAATAGGTAATAACTCATAAGTAATAATTATACATATTTGTAGGGATATTTTGATATGTGTGATATATTATACAGAACATGTATAATGTTTGAGATGATGGATATACTAATTACCCCAATCATCTCAAACATCTGTTACTTATTTATGTAAAATGTGCCAAGCCTGTTCTTATCTCAGGGATTTTTTTTTTTTTTCATTAAATTTCAGGTTAATGTGAGGGTACAAACAACCAAGTCACGATATTTGAATTTGTTAGGTAGAGTCCCTCTTGTAATTATGTCCTGTACTCCAAAGGTGTGCCATACACCCTACATTGTGCCCTTTAAGTGGGAACACCACCAACCCCCCTTTTTCTCCTAATTCTCCATCTAGGAGCACCCCCTAACCCCCCACCCCTTTTCCCCCTCATTCTCCCTCCTAACAAGTTGAAATGAGTTTTTCTCTTATATGGGGGTGAATTAGATCCTCTACTGGCTTCATGTTATCAGTGAGTACATTGGATATATGCTTCTCTATTCTTGTGATACTTTACTGAGAAGAATGTGTTTCAACTCCATCCAGGTTTATACAAAAGATGTAAAGTCACCATCTTTTTAATGGCTGAATAATACTCCATGGTATACAATACCACGGCTTATTAACCCATTCCTGAGTTGAAGGGCATTTAGGTTGTTGCCACATCTTGGTGACTGTAAATTGAGCTACAATAAACAATCTAGTGCAAATGTCTTTATAATAAAAGGATTCGAAAACCACAGTGATCAAAACAGCCACAATAAATACATAGACATTTGGAATAGAATAGAAAACCAGGAGATGAACCCAGTCTCTTGATTGATTAACCAAACAAAACCATACACCAAGGAAAAGAATTCCTATTCAATAAGTGGTGCTGGGAGACTGGATAACCACATATGAAAGACTGAAACTGGACCTGCACCTTTCACCACTTACAAAAATTGATTCAAGATGGATGAAAGATTTAAATCTAAGACATGAAATGAAAATGCTAGGAGAAAGTGTAAAAACTCTTGAGGATGGCAGCCTGGAGAAAGATTGTATGAAGAAGATTTCTACAGAAATTGCAACAATAATAAAAATAAATGGGACTTTATTAAACTGAAAAGCTTCTGCACAGCTAAGGACACAACAATCAAAGCAAATAGACAACTTTCTGAATGGGAAAGATATTTGGATGTTGTAAATCTGACAAAGGTTTAATAACTAGCATCTATTGAGAACTGAAATTAAGCAACAACAAAAAAGTCAACAATCCCTAATATCAATAGGCTAGTGAGATGAATAGAAACATCTCTAAAGAAGACAGATGGATGGCTAACAAACACATGAAAAAATGCTCATCATCCCTGACCATCAGAGAAATGCAAATCAAAGCCACCCTGAGATATCACCTAACCCCAGTGAGAGTGGCCCACATCACAAAGTCTCAAAGCTGCAGATGCTGGCATGGATGTGGAGAGAAGGGAACACTTTTGCAGATCGTCATGAGAATTAAATAGGGACTGGAGACTAATCCAGTCTCTTTGGAAAGAAGTATGGGGAATCCTCAACACAAATTAGACCTCCCATTTGCTCTCACAATCCCCTTACTAGGCCTCACCCAGAAGAAACAGATGCCAGGGCTCCTCCACATCCTGCCTCCTCCCCCTGGGATGCGCACCTTCTGCTTCTTCCTGTGCTCACTTCTTTATTTCCACACTCGCCTCCTAGTTTCTGAGAAGTCTTTCTAAAATGTACCTATAAAAAGTAGCTTGTCCTCCACCCAGTGTAATTACCTGCCCCCCGAACTCATTACTTTTTCTTCACCGTTTAACTATTACCTGATTTTATAGCATATGTTCATCTATTATTTATCATCCATTTGTCCCTCAAGAGTTTAAGCTCTATGAAGGGGGGATTTTGTCTCTTTATTCCCACTACTATATCCATATCAGTGGAATGACACCTAAAATATATGAGACACTGAACAAACATTTATTAAAATAATGAATAAGCAAATGAATGAATGATCTATAGTTAACTAGCCAAATTAAAAATCTGGAGGCAGGCTGATACCTGACTGTGCTTATACTGCAAGGCAATAGTAATCAAAACAGCACAGCACTGGTACAAGGTCAGTGCACAGATCAATGGAACAGAAGAAGGAACTCGGAGATAAAATGATATAGCAATGACCACCTGGAAAGGTCACTGTACCCAGCTAATGGTGCCAGGAAAACTAGGCCCTAACCCTAACCCTAAACTAGACAGCCACATGCAGGTAAATGAAAGTAGACTCTTATCTCTCAACATATACAAATATTAATTCAAGGTGGGTTAAAGACTTAACCGTAAGAACTGAAACTATAAAAATTCTAGATGAAAACAAGGAAAAACTCTTCTAGACATTGACTTAGGCAAAGAATTTATGAGTAAAACCCCCAAAGCAAATATAGATGGTAATTCATGTACAAGAACTAATATACAATAATTAATACACAAAAATAGATGGTAATTAATTAGACTGAAAAGTTTCTGCACATAAAAAAAAAAAAAAACAACAGAATAGACAAACTGCTGAATGGGAGAAAATACTCATCAATTATGCATCAAACAAAAGGTGAATATCCAGAATTTATGAAGACCTTAAGTGAATCAGCAAGGAAAAAACAAAACCTTACCCAAAAGTGGGCAAAGGACAAGAACAGACTCTTCTCAAAAGACAGACAAATGGTTCATAACATATAAAATATGTTTACCATCATTAATTGTCAGAGAAATGCAAATTAAAACCACAATGAAAAAAACCCACTTTATCCCATCAGAATTGCCGTTGTTAAAAAATGAAAGAACAATAGATAATGGTGTGGTTGTGGTCCAAAGAAAACACTGCTAGTGGGAGTGTAAACTTGTATGGCCATTATGGAAAGCAGTGTGTAGATTCCCCAAAGAAATAAGAACAGACCTACCATTCTGATCCAACAATCCCACCACTGAGTATCTATCCAAAAGGAAAGGAGTCATTTTATCAAAAAGGCACCTGCGCCTGAATGTTTATCACAGCACAAATCCCAATTGCAAAGATAGGGAATCAACCTAAGCACCCATCAACTGATGAGTAGATAAAGAAAATGTGATAGATAAACATATACATAAACACACACACACCATGGGGTACATTTAGCCATAAAAAGGAATGAAATATTATATTTTCTAGCAATTCAGATGTAATGGAAGACCATTATCCTAAGTGAAGCACCTCAGGAATCGAAAATCATATACCACATGTTTTCACTTACAAGTGTGAGCTAAACTAAGCATATGTAGGATTATAAAGAGCTGAAGAGAGGAGGTTAGGGTACAATCTACAGTATTCTGGTGATGAGTACACTGAAAGCCCTGACTTTGGCATAATACGATTCATCCATGTAGTACTTGTACCCCCTAAATTTTTGAAAGAGATCTAATAAAAAAAAAGAGAGAGAAAAGACACTGAAAAAGAATATTACAAAACACTGAAACAAATAAAAAGACCTAAGTGAATAGGAAGCTATGCCATGTCTAGAGTGAAGTATTAAAAATTCTTAAGAAGTTAAGTTTTGTCAAACTAATGGCCATACAAGTTTACACTCCCACAAAATCTCAATGGAAATTTTTGTAGATATATACCAGACAAGCTGAGTCTAAAATTAAGAGGACTAACTGAAGAAACTAGGAAGCTAATGTAAAAAAAAGGAAATTTGGATAAGCCACACTACTCAATTCGAAGACTTAGGAAAAGCTAAGTAATTAGGACAACATGGTACTGGTGAAGTCATACACATACTGGTGACGTCATACACAAAGATCAATGGTAGATATATACGTTCCATTGACCTTGGAATCCCAAAACAGATCCTGACATACCATATATACTCTAGTATAAGCCGAGTTTTTGTGCCGAAAATTTGTGCTGAAAAACCCGAACTCGGCTTAAACTCGGGTCATACAGGTTATTTGATTTGGTGTGCGCACCTAATCAAATGCACGTAGTCTCCAGTCTTCTTCTGCCGTCTGCTTGAGGGGGCGGTGCTTCAGCTCAGTCCACAAGTCGCAGCTGAACTGAAGAGGTAGGCGGCTGAACTGAACTGTATTCCACTGAACTATTTAACCACAATATTTAATGGCACATTTAATTAAGTGAAAACCCCATTTAAGGCAGTGAAGTCTTGTAAATAAATGGTTATAAAGCCTGAATCCTGATACTCAGGGGTTTTGGAGTATAAGGATTCAAGATTTTTAACCATTTATTTACAATGCTTTACAGTCTTAAATGATTTATTCACTTTATTAAAGTTGCCATTGAATACTATGGGTTAATGTGGTATGTTAATGGTATACAGCGTATCAAACAATCATGTATTATAAATGTAATCATGTAACCTACTGATTCCTCAATTATTATAATTGTTTTGGGTATATATTTTTATTTTTGAAATTTACCAGTGGCTGCTGCATTTTCCACCTCAGCTTATACT
>CAUYPK010064314.1:0-72912 GCA_963574355.1 Loris lydekkerianus
GTTGGAACATATCCTTCTTAGTAAAGTATCTCAAGAATGGAAGAAAAAGTACCCAATGTACTCAGCCTTACTATGAAACTAATTTAGGGCTTTCACATGAAAGCTATAACCCAGTTACAACCTAAGAATAGGGGAAAGGGGAAAGAGAGAAGAGGAAGAAGAAGGGGGGTGGAGGGAGGGGTATTGGTGGAATTACACGTACCGGGCATCTTACAAGGGTAAGGGTGAAACTCAGCAAATGTGAAATGTAAATGTCATGCCACGGTAACTAGGAAAATGCCAGGAAGGCTATGCTGACTATTGGGATGACAATGTGTCAAATGGTCTATGAAGCTAGTGTATGATGCCCCATGATCATATCAATGTACGCAGCTATGATTTAATAATTAAA
Source organism: Loris lydekkerianus (assembly GCA_963574355.1). Taxonomy (NCBI): domain Eukaryota; kingdom Metazoa; phylum Chordata; class Mammalia; order Primates; family Lorisidae; genus Loris; species Loris lydekkerianus. The sequence continues at coordinate 392 of CAUYPK010064314.1, forward strand.
AAAAAAATCAGAAAAAACGAATAAAAAAATAAAAAAAATAAAAAATAAAAAGGGTCTATGGGCCAGGTGTGGTGGCTCATGCCTGTAATACCAGCACTTGGGAGGCCGAGGCAGGTGGATTGCCTGAGCTCACAGGTTTGAAACCAGCCTGAGCAAGAGCAAGATCTTATCTCTAAAAATAGAGTTGGGGTGGGTACATGTAGTCCCAGCTACTTGGGAGGCTGAGGCAAAAGAATTGCTTGAGCCCAAGAGTTTGAGGTTGCTGTGAGCTGTGATGCCACGGCACTCTACCGAGGCCAACATAGTGAGACTCTGTCTCAAAAAAAAAAAAAAAAGAAGAAGAAGAAGAAGGGTGTATGATCTAAAGCAGGTACAGTGTAAGGCAGGGTGGGTCCTGACTTGGAAGACCAGATCTATATCCTAGAGACTAAGAATAATACCTCTAAAAGGTCCTAAAACCTTCAGGGGCTGGAAACCAGCTATGCCTTCATCTCTAGGCATAGTGGCAGGGGCTGTGGGTGGGTGGAGATGGAGTGGGGGGAAAGGAGGTAGAGTGGAGAGACTTTAGGGTATCAATCCTCCTTGTTTTCACAGGAGGGCAGATATCTCAAGGGCAGGATGGAAGAATCATCACTAAACCGGGCACCATCCCGGGGTGGAGTCAACTTTCTGAATGTAGCTCGGACCTACATCCCCAACACCAAGGTGGAATGTCACTACACCCTTCCCCCAGGCACCATGCCTAGTGCCAGTGACTGGATTGGTATCTTCAAGGTATCCCTGGAAGCCCTTTTGGCTGAGGTTCATGGGCCGTGGTTTGGTTGTAAGAAGGGGATAATTAGGTTCTTAGATTCTCAATATCAAGTTGGTAAAGAAAAAGGGAGAAAGATGTCACAGATGACAGAGGCCACTTGTGTAAGCAAAGTTCATCTTCTCCCCATCTTGACCTTGCTCACTCCTGACATATTAATACCCCTCCCCTTAACCTGTCCTTTGCCATTGATGCCACTGTTGCTCCATCCAGTTCCCTTCATTCAAACCCTCAGCCCTTTTCACCATCTGGAGATAGTAGTTCTGTCCCCATACCCCTCTCCTACCTTGGGCTTTCACAGGTGGAGGCCGCCTGTGTTCGGGATTACCACACTTTTGTGTGGTCTTCGGTGCCTGAAAGTACAACTGATGGTTCTCCCATCCACACCAGTGTCCAGTTCCAAGGTACAAGGGAGGATGGAAAATGGGGAGGGAAGAGCCAAAGGAGTAGAGGTTTGGAAGAAGACATAGGGCTCAGAAATATAAAAGGCACAGAGGACAAGGAAATATAAGTGCAAATAAATATAATTAGAATATATGCAACAGGGCTCAGCAAATGTAGACTCATGGGATTATCACAGAATCAGGGACTTAGGGATATAGAAGGAGCTTTAGAGGGCACCTCGTCCTACATCCTACCCAAAGAAGGAGGGACTCCTCTTATGGAACTGGGGGGTAGGGATGAGGGAAAATAGTATTATGTATTGAGAAGAGGATGGTTATAATAAGATTCTGAAAGACCTGGGTTCAAATCTCAGCTCTGATACTTACAAGCTGATTGGCGTTGAACAAATCATGTAGCCTCCCTTTTTCTGTTATCTGAACAGTAAAAGGGGATACCTGGCTTACAGAGACAATATGAGGCTTTAAAATGATACAGGTGAATCTCTTAGCATAGTATCTGGTACATGGTAGACATTCAATAAATGGCAACTAGCATTATTATGATTATGATAGAGGGAGAGTGAGTTTGGGAAAGAGAGGAAGGAGAGGGCTAGGCAGATAAAAAGGGAGAAGAATATCCCAGGGAACTGAAATAGTATGTGGAGAGCAGAGAGGTGGGAAAACAGTATACAGAACAAGGAGCAAGGGGCTGGAGCCAAGGACAATGAATGATGTACACTAAGGGAGAGTGCTCAGCACTCGAGAACCTGGGATCACACTGGGGTCCTGGGCCCATTCTTCCTCCCACAGCCAGCTACCTGCCCAAACCAGGAGCCCAGCTCTACCAGTTCCGATATGTGAACCGCCAAGGCCGGGTGTGTGGGCAGAGCCCCCCGTTCCAGTTCCGAGAGCCAAGGCCCATGGATGAACTGGTGACCTTGGAGGAAGCAGATGGCGGCTCTGACATCCTTCTGGTGGTCCCCAAAGCAACTGTGCTGCAGGTGAGAAAAAAGTAGCAGAGTTGCTCCAGGTAGGGAATGGGAGGACAGCTTCCCACCTCACCCTGCCCTCATCTGTAGCCTCCACTGAAGACCTGGAAGTTATACAAAGTCCTGCCTTCAGGAAAGTCTCAATCTAACATAGACATGAACATGTAAAGCAGGAAAGTAAGCCACCCCTGGCCTGTGTAACTTAAGATTTCATAAAAACTTTTCAAGCCTTCCTTCTTCAAGGGCTATATTCTGCCCTAAGCCCTAGAGGAAGATCCAGATGGCAGAGGGAGGCCATTCCAGGAAACATTCAAATGAGACTTGCTTCTAGGACAAGTGAGGAGTGAGAGCAGATAGGCAGGGGCCCAGACCTGCACTACTAGTACCAGAGGCGCTTGACCATTGTGGCACTTGAGTACGTCCCATGTGACTAATCTGACATATACTGTATGGGTGAAATACACTTTAGATTTTGAAGATATGGTGTTTTAAAAAGCATGTAAAAGACCTCAATAATTAGTATATTGATTAAATGTTAAAATGATACTATTTTTGGCTTGGCCCCTGTAGCTCAGCAGCTATGGTGCCAGCCATATACACTGGAGCTGGGTTCAAATCCAGCCCAGGCCTACCAAACAACAATGACAACTACAATCACCCCTCCCCCAAAAGAAAGCCGGGCGTTCTGGCGGGTGCCTGTAGTCCCAGCTACTTGGGTGGCAGAGGCAAGAGAATTGCTTAAGCCCAAGAGTTGGAGGTTGCTGTGAGCTGTGATGCCATGGCTTGAGACTCTGTCTCACACACACACACACACACACACACACACACAAAAGAAATGATACTATTTTGGATAGACTGGGTTAGAGTAAATATTAGTAAAATTAATTTCACATGTTTGTTACCGTTTTTTTAAAGGAGCTACTAGAAAATTTTAAATTATATATGTGGCTTGTATATTACTATTGGGCCAAATCGACAAGAATTAGTGAATGGAGGCAGACATTAGCAAGGAAGATTTCCTGAAGGAAGGCAAGGGTCAGGGCCACATAGGGAAGAAATACATTCCCCAGTCACAAAAGGCCTGAGGAAGGCTCTAAAGGTAAGAATGAATAACTTTTCTGTGATTTAGACAAACTCTTGCCCTCTAGACAGAGTCTCACTTTCTTGCCCCCGGTAGAGTGCTGTGGCATCACAGCTCACAGCATCAAACTTTTGGGCTTAAGCAATTCTCTTTGCCTCAGCCTCCCAAGCAGCTGGGACTATAGGCACCCACCACAATGCCTGGCTATTTTTAGAGATGAGGTCTTACTCTGGCTCAGGCTGATCTCGAACTGTGAGCTCAGGCAATCCACCCGCCTCCCAGAGTGCTAGGATTACAGGCATAAGCCACCATGCCTGGCCAGAACTCCAGTCTTATAAATACACATAGTCAACACAAGAACAGAAAGAAGATACTTGTGTATCTCACAGAAGTAAGAGATGTGTGAGCTTCTACACTGAGTTCTATTTTCACATTCCGGATTCTTATTTAAACTTTATAACAACCCAGACTAAGGGATCACTTTACAGATGAGGACACAGATATGCAAAGAGGTTAACTGTTCAGAGTCACAGTCACAGAGTCACACTAGCTAGCCAAGTGTAGTGGCATACACCTGTCGCAGCTACTTAGGAGGCTGAAGTGGGAGGATGTCTTGAGGCCAGGAGTTTGTTTGAGGCTGTGTGACCTGTGATTATGCCTGTGAATAGCCACTGCACTTCTTCCTGGGCAACATAGTGAGATCCTATCTTTTTTTTTTTTTTTAAGTCATGTAACTAGTAAAAATTGTATTGAATATTTGAATCCATGTCTATCAAACTCCAGAACAGAGGGGATAAAATTAGGGGAGCCATCCCTTTTGTTTGTTTACTAAGAAAGACTGTGCAAGACAAGATCCTTGCATTTACTGAATGAGGAATAGAAAGAGGGACAGGCAATTGAGAGTGCAGTGAGCTGATGTGTCTGACTGGGTGGTGGGCAGGATTCTGAAGCACACCACACCTCCCCTCAACTCAGCTTTTTATAGCCCATATTGATGTCACTTTCCAACCCCAAAATACACCAAAAGAATGATGGAGATGGGACCTTCACATGGTGCCTCACAAGCACACTTCCCTCTCATCCTGTCCCCTGTAGAACCAGCTGGATGAGAGCCAACAAGAACGGAATGACCTGATGCAGTTGAAGCTGCAGCTGGAGGGGCAGGTGACAGAGCTGAGAAGCCGAGTGCAGGAGCTTGAAAGGGCTCTGGCAATTGCCAAGCAGGAGCATGTGGAGCTGATGGAGCAGTACAAGGTAGGAGTTGGGCCAGGTAGGGAACAGGGCCTGGATGCTCACTCAGTGACCCAAATCTGAACCCAACAAAAAGAGTGAAAGAGATTTGGTGGGCCTTTAAAATCATTCTGGCATCAAGGAAATAGGTTTCAGAGGAATAAGTAGAATTAAACTTGATATGACAAGAGACATGTCCCAAACTTGTAACAAGACTCAGTTCTTTGAACATAAGAATGCTGGGGTGAGGTGAAGGTGGCCATCTTCATAGGTAAGGGAATGTTCCCTTAGAGTTTCTTTTTCAAGGAAGGTAATGGGGTAGGAGGGTGGGAGAAGTCAGATTCTGGGGTGCTACTTTGTTCTACCACTTGAGAGATGAGTCTCTACCTCCTGCTTCTTCTTGGGGACTCTTAATTCCAGGCCATTTCTCGGTCCCATGGGGAGCTCACAGAAGAGAGGGACATCCTGAGCAGGCAACAGGGAGACCATGTGGCACGTATCCTGGAGCTGGAGGATGACATCCAAACCATCAGTGAGAAAGTGCTGACAAAGGAGGTGGAGCTGGACAGGTGAGGGGACCCTCCTTACTGCCATTACTCCCCTCACTTCCAGTGACCCAGCCTCCTGTTTCAGGAAGGCAGACCTCTCTGTCTTACATGGTTTCTCTTTCCCTTCTGAACCTCACACAGGGTATTCTACTTACTGGGGGTGTTTTTCTGCCTAGCTGTCTGCCATCTTTCCTAACATTATTCTGCATTTCTCACCTTCAGAAATAATCATAGTTGCTGTTTATGGTGATGATAGCTAAGCAAGAGCTAGGACTGGGGGATTTGGAAGAAGAGAATGAATAGAATAGGCAGCACAAGATAAGAAAGGATAGATTTCAAATTTTACCACAGAAAAGACAAGATTAGACTCTGTTCTTACTATTAAGAAATGTTAGAACTGGTGATCCAGGAATATTATGGAATAACGCCCCTGAAAAAAGGTATAAATCACAGAATCATAGCATTGGAAGGAATATAAGGTATATAAGCAGGTATGAAAGAGACCACCACCCTCAGGAGACAGCCTCTTTCAATACTCGGCAGCTGTCAATTTTTCTTTTTCTTTTCTTTTTTTTTTTTTTTAAGAGACAGAGTCTCACTTTGTTGCCCTTGGTAGAGTGCTGTGGCATCACACAGCTCACAGCAACCTCCAACTCCTGGGCTTAGGCGATTCTCTTGCCTCAGCCTCTCGAGTAGCTGGGACCATAGGTGCCCGCCGCAATGCCCTCCTATTTTTTGTTGCAGTTTGGTTGGGGCTGGGTTTGAACCCGTGACCCTTGGCATATGGGGCCAGCGCCTACTTACTGAGCCACAGGTGCTGCCCATAATTTTCTTTCTTTCTTTATTTCTTTATTTCTTTATTTCTTTATTTCTTTATTTCTTCTTCTTCTTCTTCTTATTATTATTATTATTTTGCAGTTTTTGGCTGGGGCCAGGTTAGAACCCACCACCTCCAGTATATAGGGCTAACGCCCTACTCCTTTGAGCCACAGGCGCCACCCTGCCAGCTGTCACTTTTTATCTCTTGGGTTTCCCCTCCTATAACTTACCAGTGGATCCTTGTTTTAAACCTCTGGACCCACATGGAATACATTTCTTTCTCCTACCAGAAAACTGTTATTTCTACCAAATAGCTCAAATATTGACCACTACCTCCCATGTCTGTCCTTCAAATTTTCGTCAGTTTAAACATTCTAGTTCTTTCATTCATCAAATGACATAGTTGCATTTCATTCAGTACTGGTAGATTTGATAGTTTTTAAAAAACTCTTTAAAGGCAAGAGGCAGTCTGTCCAAGGCCCAGAATAATAAGTGAGTTAATCTGAGAGGCTTCTTCAGAATGTTAGCCTTGCCCTACAGAGATATTAGATGTCTCTGTTGCAAGTCACAGAACAGAAAAGCAGTGATCAGGTTGAGCATCTGAAAAAGATTAGGTATTGTCTAGACCAGAGGTCAACAAAGTATAGCCCATGAGCCAAATCCAGCCTGCCACCTGTTTTCATACAGCTCACAGGTAAGAAAGATTCTTTTGTTTCAAAAGACAAGATTAGACTCTGTTCTAACAAATTAAAAGAATATTTTGTGCCAGGTGAAGATTGTATGAAATTCGCATCTCAGTATTCATAAATAAAGTTTTATTGGAATACCATGCTCATTCATTTACATATTGTCCATGGCTGCTTCCTCACTACAGTGACAGACTTGAGTAATTGCTACAGAACTTGCATGGACTGTAAAGCCTATAATATTTACTATCAGGCCCTTTATAGAAAGTCTGCCAACTTTTGACTTAGGTCACAGGCTTATAGTTAATAATGACTGACCTTTATCTGGAAAGACTGGATTCTAGTCTCTTGTTTGAATGAAGACAACCAGGAGCCATCAGCAGAACATTCCTTAAAATATTATGTAGAGGATTGGCACCCGTAGTTCAGTGAGTAGGGTGCCAACTACATACACCGAGGCTGGCAGGTTCAAGCCCAGCCTGGGCCTACTAAACAATGACAAGTGCAACAACAATAAAAAAAAATTGCCAGGTGTTATAGCAGGCGCTGGTAGTCCTAGCTACTTGGGAGGCTGAGGTAAGAGAATCGCTAAAGCCCAAGAGCTGGAGGTTGCTGTGAGCTGTGATGCCACAGGCACTCTACCCAGGGCATAGTGAGACTCTGTCTCAAAAAAAAAAAAGTTGTGTAGAATGATAAGCTGAGCACAATGGCTCATGCCTGTAAACCTAGCACTCTGGGGAGCTGAGGCAGAAGGATCCTTTGAGCTCAGGAATTCAAAACCAGCCTGAAGAAAACACCCCATCTCTACTAAAAATACAAAAAATTAGCCGGGCATGGTGGTGGATGCCTGTAATCCCTGCTACTCAGGAGGCTGAGGCAGGAGGATTGCTTGAACCCAGGAGTTTGAGATTGCTGTGAGCTAGGCTGATGCAATGGCACTCTAGCCTAGGACAACAGAGTGAGACTCTTATCTCAAAATAAATAAATAAGAAAAATTATTTATTTCTAAATTGTTCCCCAGAACTTGAAATCTTGGGTTCTTTAGGTATAGACCTGGATCATTTGGCTTGGGGATTTAAGCATGCCAGAGTAAAGTGAGTTCTGGGCCTAGAGTAAGACCACTAGAAGAAAACAAGACAGAGTCGAAGTCCTTCATTCCTTCTCTGGGTGACCAGATTATCTGACATGTCATCCTCCCACTCACAGGGTTAGAGACGCAGTGAAAGTCCTGACTCGGGAACAAGAGAAACTCCTTGGGCAACTGAAGGAAATGCAAGCAGACAGGGAGCAAAGTGAGGTAAGGGGCTCAGAGTTGGTTTGCTTTCTCCATTGTTCGGTTATTGAGTCCCTTCTGAGTGCTGGGCACCAAAGAGAATAAAAATGTGAAGAATACATTGTGTGCACTCTACTAGGGAACATAAGACATATACCCAAATCAGGATTAGTCAAAGTAGAATACAAGAAGTATCATAGGAGAAATCTAATGGTGTATCATGAAGCGCCAGGGAGATGGATGAGAGCACATCTTGATAGACATCAGAAAAGCCTTTTGAAAATGGGGCTTAAGGCCACTGCATGGTGGCTCACACCTGTAATCCTAGCACTCTGGGAGGCTGAGGCATGAAGATTGCTTCAGCTCAGGAATCAGAGACCAGCCTTAGCAAGAGCCAGACCTCATCTCTATTAAAAATAGAAAAATTAGCTGGGCATCATGGGATTACTACATGTCTATAGTCCTAGCTACTCAGGAGGCTGAGACAAGAGGATTGCTTTAGCCCAGGAGTTTGAAGAGCTACAATGATGCCATTGCATTTTACCCAGGGGCTGCAGAGTGAAATTCTGTCTCAAAAAAAAAAAAAAAAAGAGGCTTTAACTAACCTAGTACTTTCAAACCTTTTTAGGAGAACCTTTTCCTCTCCACTTGCCGATGAAGTTTTTCATTTTAAGTGAAACCTCAACAAATAAATATAGACAGTTTTATTACTATAAGTTCATTTTATTTTTATAAATTCAAATGTATAACAAAGTAATTTTTGATGGAAACCAAACTTTGAAATTAGAGCTTACGGATGACTGTTGTGTCAGCCTCAGCAACTAATGCCTTTAGTATATGTTACTTTGGTTGCACAATATTGAGAACAACTGAGTCACACACAAGTAGATGTGAATGATAACAGTTTTTAAACTGTCCACCTTGCCTTCTCAGTTTACCCTTTAATTCAATAGAGACTTTATATTCTATTGAATACATTTCAATAGAATAGAATAAAGTAAAATAAAGTTCAATAGAGTGTGGGGGAAGAGGTTTACACAAAAATGAATTAACCTAGAAACACATGTCTGTGGATTGGTGATCTCCAATGTATTAACTTGTGAGTTTTTGTGTTTATAATATTTAATAATATTTAATATTATAATATTTATAATATTTAATAAGTTAGAAGAAATTCATATTAAAACTTCGCAGTATATCACTTCCTCAGAACTCTGAGTTTGTGTCTGAAAAGTGGTTGTTCAGCAGTGGGAACAGGTAGAACTTGAGTAGACAGAGATGACAGGGAAGCTATTGTAGGAATAGAGAAAGAACGGACTAAAGGTTTAGGGGCCCAAACATTCTGGGCATGTGGGTGAGAAGTTTGAGAGAAGGCCTAGCTCAGACTCTGAAGGATCTTGAGTTTAGTCATCATTCTGCAAGCAGAGAGAGGCTTTGATGGTTTTCACATAGGGATAACATGTACTCAAAGAACTGTACTTAAAGAAGATTAATCTGATTTGCCCTGTGGAAAATGAGCTAGTTAGGAGGTTATTCAGTAGTCCAAGCAAGAAATAACCAGAGTCTGAGCTAATGTGGTTGTGGCAATAAAAGAAAAGAAAAGATGGCTGCGACCAGAATGGAGGATGGAGAAGCAATAGGCTTCTCTGTGGGCTGCTAGCGAGAGGACAGAGCCAAGCATGGCACCCAGGGATCCAGCCTGGGTGACTTGGGAGGAAGGTAGTACCATGGGGATAGAAATAAAAGTAGGTAAGACTAGGGAGGGGTGGGAGGTAGACTATATTAGGTTCGAGGGGCCTGTAAGATAGCCATGCTGAGTTTTGTTCTAAGAGAGGACAAGTGAAGAAGGAGAAATGGGATGTCAGTACCTTCATGTATGACCCCAGCTATGATGCTGGATAGCTCATTTCCAGAGCTGGATGCTGGAAGTGTGGAATTGAATCCCTTTGAGCTGAGAACCCAAAAATGGCTAATAAGAGCTAAATGCTTAAGTGTATGTTAAATCTGAGAAATGGAACCTTGACCTCCCTTGTTGCAATAGTTCACCTCCCTAACCACCCCAACACATATACTCCTTTCTGTCAGGCTGAGCTCCAAATGGCACAGCAGGAGAACCATCACTTAAATTTGGAGCTGCAGGAGGCCAAGAGCCAGCAAGAGGAACAGCGTGCTCAGGTCCAGCGACTAAAGGACAAAGTGACCCAGATGAAGGATACCTTAAGCCAGGCCCAGCAGCGAGTGGTAAGTGAAGGCCCCTCAGCAACAGAAAGCAGTGAAAGGTTCAAGGGCTAATTGTAGAAAAGCTGGGGTAAGGTTTGTCCCTGTGGCTCAAGTGGCTAAGGCACCAGCCACATACACCTAAGCTAGCGGGTTCGAATCCAACCCAGGCCTACCAAACAACAATGACGGCTGCAACCAAAAAATAGCCGCGCGTTGTGGCGGGTGCCTGTAGTCCCAGCTACTTGGGAGGCAAAGGCAGGAGAATCGCTTGAGCCCAGAAGTTGGAGGTTGCTGTGAGCTGTGATGCCGCAGCACTCTACCCAGGGCGACAGCTTGAGGCTCTATCTCAAAAAAAAAAAAAAAAAGAAAAGAAAAGTTGGGGTCACCAGAGAAAAGGGGAAAAGAAACGGCTAAACACTAAACAATTCAAACCTAAGTCCCAGCGCAGTAGTTGGGGGAGGGAGCTTAGTTACTTCCCTGGTTGACAAATGATTCACTGAGAAGTCTGATCTTTATCTCCTCCTTTCTCCTTAGGCTGAGCTGGAGCCCCTGAAGGAGCAGCTTCGAGGGTCTCAGGAACTTGCTGCCTCAAGCCAGCAGAAGGCCACCCTCCTTGGGGAGGAGTTGGCCAGTGCAGCCGCAGCCAGAGACCGCACCATAGCCGAGTTGCACCGCAGCCGCCTGGAAGTGGCTGAAGTCAATGGCAGGCTGGCTGAGATCAGTTTGCACTTGAAGGACGAAAAATGCCAGTGGAGCAAGGAGCGGGCAGGGCTGCTGCAGAGTGTGGAGGTAGAGGGATAAGGGGACCTGGTCATCTGATGGCCACTGCCCCCACCTGTGTGGGACTCTGACATGTGGTCAGACCCTCTGGGAGGAGAGAAGAGGGGTTGAAAACCTTAGCGGACCCAGGTGGAGAGGAGCTTTCAAGGAGGTACACTTACTTTCTAGACATGACCCTCCCTAACTAGGGTATCCCAGTCCTGATCACCATGGCACCCCTTTCTTGGTTATTATACTTAGTATACAAGTATACTATTACACTTGGTAGAGAAGCGTTTTCTCAGGCCCTGCCATCATGCCCATCCCTGATCAGCACATGCAGTCATGTCTTGTCCTTCATTCAGAGGGGATAGGAAATAAGGAAGGCAAAAAGGGGAAATTGCTCCAAAAACAATTCAGTCAAAGTAAGGAAGGCACACAATGAGGTCTGGTGTTGTTGCCTGTGGCCTTCCTTTTCCTTCCTCTTCCCATTCTAATTTTCCTTCCCAGGCAGAAAAGGATAAGATCTTGAAGCTGAGTGCAGAGATACTTCGACTGGAGAAGGCAGTTCAGGAGGAAAGGACCCAGAATCAAGTGTTCAAGGCTGAATTGGCCCGGGAAAAGGATTCTAGCCTGGTGAGAGATCCAACCACCATGGGGCCTGTCCTGGGGCCTCCTGAGGCATCAGTGCCCCTTATCTCTGTCTTGGATGTGGTCTCTGAAGTGTCAGGTGCCAAATTCTGTGTTGGGCAGCATCTCACTTGTACACCTAGAGTCCTCTTGGTTTGAAATGTGTAGTGTCCCTCTCAGGGCACATATCTGGGCCTAGTAGTAATATAGCCCCCCCCAGTATGATCAAGACCTCTGCACCCTATCCCAGAGGCAGTCATCCAGGTCCACTCAAGAGGCATAGACAATGTCTCAGATTACTGTGTTTCTGTGATTAAGACAAGGAACTTCTACAGGAAGAGTAATTGGGATCCCCCTGTATGTGTCAGAGAAATAGAGGATCAGAAACAACAGGGAGACCTGGTTCTAGGTTGTTGGTCCAGCTCCCGGAGCCCTGGTTCTTGGAGTTACATTCTAGGCTCCAGATTCTATCGGCCCTTCTCCTTCAGGTGCAGTTGTCAGAGAGTAAGCGGGAGCTGACGGAGCTGCGGTCAGCCCTGCGTGTGCTCCAGAAAGAAAAGGAGCAGTTACAAGAGGAGAAGCAGGTGAGAACCCATAACTCGGCCCTGTGAATGCCACAGTTAAGGACTTGCGAGCTAGAAACTTTGTATCTTCTCAGCATCTCTCATTTTAGAAACTGGAATTTCTAAGAGGGCCCTGTTGCTAAAAATGGCACCCTGGCTCCCCTTATTAGGCCATGGGAGGGTCACCAGGAGAAGAAGGGATGTAAAGGTTGAAAGAGGACTGCTGGATCTACCTGAAGCTACATACCCTTCCATGAAGCCATCTACTCCTGAGGAGCTAATAGTTCATCTTGGATGGAGGGAAAGGCTCTGTGGCCAGTAAGGTTGGCATCTGCCCAGCCTGTAGCACCTGCGTCTTTCTTCCCCAACTCTAGGAACTGCTAGAGTACATGAGAAAGCTTGAGGCCCGCCTGGAGAAGGTGGCAGATGAGAAGTGGAATGAGGATGCTGCCACAGAGGATGAGGAGGCCACTGCAGGGCTGAGTCTGTACACCCCTATCTTGTGACGCCTCTTCCTCCCTCCACCTCCCCCTGTTGAGGAAAGTTCTGTGTGACCCTCGGGAGTTGCCTCTGCCTTTTATGTGTTTTGCCTTTTCCTTTCTAGTCCCGGGTCCCTGTTTATTTGAACTATATTCCTTATGCAGAAGAGACAGCTCATCTAACCCTCTAATAATGCATCCTTTCTCTGCCTGCTTCCTCTCCTAAAGGCTGCCCAGCAGCTCTAACAGACTCAGAGGACGAGTCCCCAGAAGACATGAGGCTTCCTTCCTATGGCCTATGTGAACGTGCAGATGTGAGCTCCTCTCCTGCTGGGCCCCGAGAGGCTTCTCCCCTCGTTGTCATCAGCCAGCCAGCTCCCATTGCCCCCCACCTCTCAGGGCCAGCTGAGGACAGTAGTTCTGACTCGGTGAGCAGAAATAATAAGGAGAGGTAGGGCCAAACACAAGTGCCCCAGCCTCCAGAGCAGGAAGTCTTAGCCATATAAGAGAGGGGAGGCAGGCCCAGCCTCTCTTCAATGGATACCATCCCCAAAACCAGTCTGACCCAATAGCCACACTGCTTCTTCCTCACTTTCATTCTCTTCCTGTCCACCTGCCCCCATTGAAATGCCTCTCCTGCCTCACTCTTCCTATAGCCTCTCTAGTCACTGTCCCAGCCTTGGCTGCTCTTCCCTTACCCGTCCCACTGTGCTGCTCCCCCATCTTAGGACATCATCCCTAAACCCAAATCTCTTTTTGGTACCCAGGAGGCTGAAGATGAGAAGTCAGTCCTGATGGCAGCTGTGCAAAGTGGGGGTGAGGAGGCCAACCTGCTGCTTCCTGATCTGGGCAGTGCCTTCTATGACATGGCCAGGTGAGTGCAGCCAGAGAGGGCAGGAGGGAGACGGGAAAGTAAGGAGAAAAAAGCAATCCATGAGACCAATCACTGTGCCCTGCTCCCAACCTCCCCCTTCATGACCTTAGTCAAGAAAAGGAAATATAGGCTCAGTGCCTATAGCTCAGCAGCGAGGGCACTAGCCATATACACCAGAGCTGGCTGGTTCGAATCCAGCCCAGGCCTGCAAAATAATAACAACTACAACCAAAAAATAGCCAGGCGTTGTGGTGGGCAACTATAGTCCCAGCTACTTGGGAGGCTAAGGCAAGAGAATCGCTTAAGCCCAAGAGTTGGAGGTTGCTGTGAGCTGTGACACCAGGGCACTCTACTGAGGGTGACATAGTGAGACTCAGTCTCAAAAAAAAAAAGAAAGAAAAAAGGAGGGTGGCACCTGTGGCTCAAAGGATTAGGGCACAGTCCCCATGTACCAAAGGTGGCAGGTAAAAAAAAAAAAAAAAAAAAAAAGGGAAAGGAAATATAGGTGTGGTGATTGACACAGAAAATTACCCATTGCTCAAAATTCCAGTGGCTTCAGGTAAACCCTCCCTCTGTCTGATCAGTGCACTCAGAGGTCCTGCCTTTAACTGGCTTCTGTATTGTTCTAGCACCATCTTCCATGGAGCCCAAATTGCCCTGCATCCCCTCTTTCCTGCCCCTACCCCTTCCCCAACCACCAGGTAGGTACCTAGGCTCTTTGGGGAAGGAAGGGAGGTGATGAGGACTCCAGGGATGGGAGCAGAGAAAAGGGCCCAGCATCCATCCAGCTGCACCTGAGATGCTTTCTCTCTTCCGTGACTTCCTCAGAGAGGGAACCTACAGAGGTGGAGGATTCGGGCATCAGATTGTGCCCTCTGCCTTCCCTTTTCTTCTCTGGGTCGAGAGGGCAGACACTGGGGAAGAGAGATTTAGTCTCAGCTTTGCCTGGATATGAGATGGGTTCAGGGCAGGGAGAGGGCGATACTGTCATCCTTCTCGACTGGAGCAGGAAGATGAAGGACGGTGTCAGACTCATTTTCAGCCTCATTAGGCAGCAGACGGAGATGGAGGGAGGAGAGCAGTAAGTTGGGGGATGGGCTCTGCACTGCAGAGTCCAGCCAAGACTAAAGAAGGGAGGAAGTGGGGAGCTGGAAAACTAGGACTTCAGTATTATGGGGAGAAATATGCTGTCAGAGAAACCAGGGGAGAGAGCCACAGGATGTTGCCCTGAGAACGGGATGATCTGGGAACCCAGGTGTATAGGTCCCATTCCCTGAGGTTTACAAGTCAGGAAGATAACGGCACGCTGATCCTCTTTCTCCCTTCTCCCTAGTGGCTTTGCAGTGGGTCCCCTGTCAGAGGCCAGCACCGGGGGCCCTGCCACCCCACCATGGAAGGAGTGTCCTATCTGTAAGGAGCGCTTCCCAGCTGAGAGTGACAAGGATGCCCTAGAGGACCACATGGATGGACACTTCTTTTTCAGCACCCAGGACCCCTTCACCTTTGAGTGATCTCACCCTTCCCTAGTACATGTGCACACACACACACACACACTCTCTCTCTCTCTCTCTCCTACACACTCACACACACACAGACACTTCAGTGTGGTGCCTGGTTTCCATCACATTGGGCTCCATGATATTCTGTTCTCTTAAGAACCGTTTCTGGATGCCCTGTTTTCATCCCAAGCTTTCTTACTTCATCTTCTCCTCCCTGGCTTTTTTGTGTGGCTTTTTTTTCCTTCTCAGAAGCAGTGGCTGAATATTTCCCCTGAAAGCGGTTCTGGAAGAGCCAGGATGGAGGAGACCTTCCCCTGTGGGAGCAGAATCATCCATTCCCAGCCCTGGTTGCTTCTGATACTCACACAGCCACTGCACACACACTCACAATCACACACACTCCCCTCTCTGATGCCCCAAAGCCAGTTCCTGGGGCACCCCACCCTCTCTTATTTGGGGCTTATGTTTGTTTACCCGAGTTTTCTTTGGGGCCTGCGTAGAGGCAGCATGGACATCGTGACCTCGTAGGTCTCTTTCGGTTCTCAGCTTCATTTATTCCTCTTTCTGCCCCCCTGTTGCCTTCTGCACCCCACTCCAGCCTTTTCCATAGCCTTAGGTATTAAGTTCGGAGGTTTCTTTTATATTTTGAGGATTCCTGTACCCTGTCTCCTCCCCCTTGCAGGCCTCCCCGCCTTGTCCCCACTCCCACCCCTGTAACCTCACATGGAGAGAAATAATGTATTTGTGCCTTCTTTGAGGGAAGGGGGAAACAAGTGGTCCCAGGCATCCTCCTTTCCCAGCCCCTCTTCCCTCCAGGTACCCCCACAGCAATAAGAATCCCTCCCCCATGCCTCTCCCCTCTATCTGTAGTTTGGAGTTTGGACAAATATATTTATATGATATGTAAACCATTGTCATAAAGTGTGTCCTTTTGTTTCTTTTTTGTTTGTTTCCTTTGAGACAGAGTCTCACTGTCACCCAGGCTAGAGTGCCATGGCATCAGCCTCACTCACAGTAAACTCACACTCCTGGGTTCAAGGGATCCTCCTGCCTCAGCCTCCCACGTAGCTGGGACTATAGGCACCCCTCACAATGCTCAGCTTCTTTTTCTATTTATAATACAGACGGGGCCTCGCTCTTGCTCAAATTCCTGAGCTCAAGGATCCTCCTGTCTTGGCCTCCTAGAGTGTAGGATTACAGATGTGAGCCACATGGTGACATGCCTGGCCATAAAGTGTCTTTTTATGAGTGTGACTAGAGCAAAGTGGGTCCAGACCTCTGGCTCTTATAAGCTCTTGAAGGGAAGAGGGAAGGATGGGACTCATCCCTGCCTCACAGGGGAGAATGCTGAGCAGTTATTTTCCCACTGTCCCTCCTAATGTGCTGGCACCTGTCGGAGGAGGAGAGGAAAGAGCATTTTTCTCAAGTGGGAGATCTGGATTGGAGAATACTGCAGTGGGGGGAGGAAGCGCATCTGCCTCAGTTCTGCTCAGGGTTTAGTCCCAGGGGTGGGCGTATGGCATGGAAAAGTTGGACAAGGTTTCCACTGCTCAGACCTTCACCCTCCATAGCTGCCATCACTGTACCTTAGGCCAAAGGCTAGGCATTACTTCTGTCAAGGGTGTACACCTTTGAGCATCCACTTAGTAAAAAATGCCCTAAGCCCCATACCTCTAAAAACTGTTTGACATTTCTCCCACCCCTGTGTCTGTCTCTTTCTCTGTTGCCATCCCCACATACCCATACGCATACTCTGACTCCACAGTCAGAAAAATACATCCATCCACTCTAAGCAGCGTCGCAGGCTAGACAGACACATACACAGCATCATAAAGCATTTATTAAGGACCTGCGTGCTCACCAAGGCTCTCAGCAACGCTCTGCACAAGCACGTGCTGCAGCCCCCTAGCTCTCCATCCCAGTGGCTCCCTTATCAGCCACCCTCCACTCCCTTCAGGGCCCCTGGGTAGACCACCCCCACCATTCCCTCTCTCCATTCACCTGAAATCCTCTTGTCTACCCCCCTTCCAACCCCACCTGGATGACATCCTACATCCTTCCTTCTTCCCTCACGTCTCTGTCTCCTAGCAACCCCATCTCATTCCCTGAATCCCTTCCAAGGAAATTAGAGATAATGGATCTCTCTTCTCTCCATCTCAACCCCTCTTTATTGATCCTCCTTTAATGAAAGTTAATTATAACAATGATTTAATTAATAGAATCCCTCTCTTCCTTTATTGCTTCCCGTATTAAGACTATTAATAAATACGAGCTAGGCTGACAGAGGCATCCATCACCCGCCTGGGATTCCCCCCACCCCTCCTTTTACCCTCCCCCTCACCCCCTCCCTCTCTTGGCCTATAAACTTGCCGGGGTAGTGGGGGTTAATCAGAGAGGAATTATGAGCCAACATCCCCAGCAGGAGGTGCATTTAATGAAATCATTTGTGATTTATTTCTGGGGGAGGTTGGCAAAGGAAGAATCTGGGACCCACACATCCTGGCTTCCAGAAGGGTGGCCCTCTAGTGCAAAAAAGAAAGAAAGAAGGCAGAAACGGACCCAGGCCTCCTACCCCACAGCCCCTGCCAAGCCACACACACCCACAGGAGCCATGTGGCTCACTGTACAAGGCCATTGCCACAGCAGTCAAACCAAAAGCATATACAAGGACTGCATGCAGGTTTTGCAGTGAGATTTCTGCAAGTGTCTGGGGCCATTCCTCTTCCCTCCTAATGATTTGCCTCCCCAGCATCCAGGCAGGTCCCTGACACAGAGGGAGCTCAGGGGAGGGTAACTGACTACACAGGAAGGGAAGGAAGACAGCTGGGTCCAAAGCTAGTTCTGCATCCCACTCACTGCATGGCATTTGGCAATTCAGCCTTTGTGCTACTTTCCCTTCTGTGATGGATCATCTCTTCCCTCCATGCTTCCTAGAGTCTGCACAGAAGCTGATAGAGCTGAATGGGTTTGAGACTCTAGTGTGAAAGGAAAAGTCAGACCAAGTGGCAGCAAAGAGGGATTCGTGTCAGTATTTGGGAGTAGAAGAATGAATCCAAACACCACTTTCCACTTACAGAACCTACAGGAACAGTAAGTGCAGATTGCTTAGTATGTAAAGCAGAGTCCTCACCGTCTCATCCCAACTTGCCTTTCCCTTTCCCCGTCCTACCTTAGGAAACCCTGTGCTCTAGGATAACAGAACATTCCACAAAGACATGCACTGCTTTTAAATGCCTCTGAGCACAGACTTTTCACTCAGCTCAAAAGACACCTCCATAAAGCCTGACTTAACTTCCCTCTGTTATCCTTTGAGATACCACATACAGCACTCTGTAAAAGCATGCTACATCATGTTTACAACTTTTTCTTCTGTCTAGACCAGCGGTTCTCATCCTGTGGGAACAGTAGTAAAGGGTCGTGGCATTAGGAAGGTTGAGAACCACTGCTCTAGACTATAAGCAACTTATAGTTCTGTGTTTATACATTGCTGGGTTCCTAAAACTTCATACAAAAACTGGTATGTAGGTCTAGTCCTCCCCAAACAATTTTTAAATTATTTTAATGAAACATATACATACAAAATAATATATATAAAGAATCAAGGCTGAGTGCAGTGGCGCACACCTGTAATCCTAGCATTCTGGGAGGCTGAGATAGGGGGATTGCTTGAGCTCAGGAGTTTGAGCCCAACCTGAGCAAGAGTGTGACCCAAACTCTACTAAAAATTTCAAAAACTAGCCAGGCATCATGGTGGGTGCCTATAGTCCCAGTTACTCAGGAGGCTGAGGCAAGAGGATTGCTTGAGCCCAAGAATCTGAGGTTGCTGTGAACTGTGACACCACAGCACTCTACTGAGGATGACATACTGAGACTCTGTCTCAAAAAAAAAAAGTGATGTCAGGTAGGGAATAAATGTTTCTGTTAATTCAAGAAACTTTATAGAGTGCTTTATATGGCTTAGGTGCTGGGGAATAGAGATGGTATAGTCCAGTGGTTCTCAACCTTCCTAATGCTGCGGCCCTTTAATACAGTTCCTGTGGGTTGCCACCTACAGGTTGAGAACCGCTGGTATAGTCAAAAACCCCATCATCAAAGAGCGCAAAGCCAAGGGCAGTGCCTGTGGCTCAAAGGGGTAGGGCGCCGGCCCCATATGCAAGAGGTGGTGGGTTCAAACCCAGCCCCGGCCAAAAACTGCAAAAAAAAAAAAAAAAAAAGAGCTCACAGTCAACATAAAGCACCAACCAAGGAAGCGGGATAAATGCCATGTTGGAGGTGTACACAAAATGCTGAGGCCATAGAGGAGGGTACTCAACCAAGACTGGGGAAGGCAAAGCTTCCCACAGTAGGGCTGAGCCTTAACGAACAGATGTGAACCAAATATGTGCACGCATAAGAAACAAAATGTGCAAGACATTAACTCACTCAGAAGTCTATACACTCAGGTAGGTCTGCTAAGTGAGGATCATACACAATGAGGGGAGTGATGCTGGAAAGGTAAACTAGTGACATTTGCCCAGACATCCCCTCAACAAATATTCGTTGAGTTCTCCTTATGTGTCAGGTGCTGTTCTAGCTACTAGAGGAACAGCATGGACAAAATAGGAATGCCTTTTCTTAAGGAGCTTACACTCTGTTGCTAGATCACAAAAGTCCAGAGAAACCACTTAGGAACCTATTGTAATGCCAGGCACAGTGGCATGAGTGTAATGCTCAAGCCTAGAATCCTAGCGCTCTGAGAGGCCAAGGTAAGCGGATTTCCTGAGCAGGAGGATTGCTTGAGCCCAGGAGTTCCAGACCAGCCTGAGCAACAGTGAGACCGTGTCTCTAAAAATAGCCAGGCGGGGTTGGCAGCTGTAGCTCAGTGTCTAGGGCGCCGGCCACATACACCAAGGCTGGCGGGTTCGAACCCAGCCTGGGCTTGCCAAACAACAACTACAAAAAAAAAAAAAAAAAATAGCCGGGCATTGTGGCGGGCGCCTATAGTCCCAGCTACTTGGGAGGCTGAGGCAAGAGAATTGCTTAAACCCAAGAATCTGAGGTTGCTGTGATCTGTGACACCACAGCACTCTACCGAGGGCGACATAGTAAGACTTGGTCTCAAAAAATAAAAAAATAGGGAGGGTAATGGGTCGGACCACATCTATGGTGCATATTTTTATCTATAATAAAAAAAAATAAATAAATAAAATAAAAAATAAATAAATAAAGCATTGGAATATTGCCTGGAACATAAAAAATAAAAATAAAAATAAATAAATAAATAAATAAATAAATAAATAAATAAATAAATATAGCCAGGTGCTATGGTGGGCATCTGTAGTTCCAGCTCCTGGGGAGGCTGAGGCAAGAGAATCACTTGAGCCCAGGAGTTTGAGGTTGCTGTGAGCTGTGACACCATAGCACCCTACCAAGGATGCCAAAGTGAGACTCTGTCAAAAAAAAAAAAGGAACCTATTGTAATAAATAAAACGGGTTAAAATGATGAACATGAAATTTAGGGTCAAGAGGAAAAGAGAATTATTTAGGGTGCAGAATTAATGAGACTTCTGATAATTAAATGTGGGAAGTAAATAGAAGGAGTCATGTTTATTCCAGGTTTCTGGTTTCAAAGACCAGATAACTAATAATGCCATTCACTAAATATATGTAGTCAGCCCTCCCATATCTGTGGGTTCTGCAACTATAGATTCAAGCAACCATGGCTCAAAAATACTTGAGAACAATAAAAAATGATACAATTAAAACACAAATAAGCTATATAGTATAACAATGATTTACCAATCATTTACATTGTATTGGGTTTTATAAGTAATTTTAGAGATTATTTAAGTTTACAGGAAGATATGTATAGGTTACATTCAAATACTACACCATTTTTAAAATTTATTTATTTATTTATTTATTTATTGACATGGGGTCTTGCTCTATAGCTCAGGCTGGAAGGCAACGGCATGACACATAACTCACTGAAGCCTCCAATCCCTGAATTCAAGTGATCTTCCTGCCTCAGCCTTCCAAGTAGCTGAGATTACAGGCATGCACCGACACCTGACTAATTTTTTTTTTACATTTTTGTAGAGACAGGGTCTCCCTGTGTTGCCCAGGCTGGTCTTGAACTCCTGGGCTCAAGCAATCCTCTGCCTTGACCTCCCACAGTACTAGGATTATAGGTGTGAGCCACCTCGCTCAGCCCACATTATTTTATAGAAAGGACGTAGAGATACTGAAGGATGACTACAATACCAATGGAGAAATATATTTAAGGGTAAAGATGATTGGTGCAATTTGGCTTATGGGATTCCCAATGTCTCTTGGGATCTTCCCAAGGAGAGAGAGGTCTAGTAGACAGTTGGATGGATATTTAAATCCAGAGCTGGAGATAGATATTTAAGATCCATGAAAGTAAAGTGATGTAAGTGAAGAAAGATCACCCTGGCCTCCCTCCATATACAGGAAGAGGTTAAGAGGACCAAGGCAGAATCCAGGAGAATATCAGCATGGAAGGAAATATGGAGAATGCAGAGTTACAGAGAAGACTAAGAAGGACCAGTCGGAGAGGTCGGAAGCAACTTAGGAGAGATGAGTCAAGGAGAGAAACCAGGGAAATAACTCTTGGAAACCACTGGGTCAGCAACCAGGAAGTCACTGGTGGCTCAGCAAGAAAATCTTGAGGAAGATGTTGGACGTGGAAATTACTACACAGCTGGACTTCACAGAGCCTGCAATAGATACATGATTATGTATCTACTAAAAATAGTAAAAACTAGCCGAATGTGATGGCACATGCCTGTCTCAGCTACTTGGTAGGCCAACGCAGGAGGATTGCTCGGACCCAAGAGTAGAGGTTGCTGTGAGTTATGACAATGCCACAGCATTCTACCCAGGGTGACAGAGTGAGCCTCTGTCTCAAAAAAAGAAAGGCTTCTGAATCAAGGTGTAAGAAAAATTAAGGATAGGAAAGAGATCTCTGAGACCCACACATCAGAGCTACCGCTGCACACTCCAGTGGAAAGTAATTTAAAACCTATACCTGCACTGTCCACTAGGGCAGCCACCAGCCAAGCCAGCCACATGTGAAATGTGGCTAACCCAAGTTGAGATGTTGTGTCAATTGCATAACAAATTACAAAGACTTAGTACCCCTAAAATTTTTAAATATCTTAATAATTTTATATTGATCGCAGGTTGAAATGGTAATACCTGTATTTTAGATACATAGTACATTGCCCTAAAAGATATATTATTAAAATTAGTTTCACCTGGTTCTTTTTACTTTTCTAAATATGGCTACTAGAAAATTTAACATAATGTATGCGATTCATGTTAAATTTCCACTGCACAGCACTGGCCTGTGCCCTGCCACAGAATAGGACCTCCCCAGCCTAGGCATACCTCATCTCCCCCATGTGTTTTAATCACTTTATACTCCCAACAACCCTTCTAGAAGGAAGACAAATGCCTGGAATTCCCAAGAATGCATTCCTTGTTTTTTTTTTTTTTTTTTTTTTGAGTACAAGTCGAACTTTGTTGCCCTTGGTAGAGTGCCAAGACATGACAGCTCACAGCAAACTCAAACTCCTGGGCTTAAGCGATTCTCTTGCCTCAGCCTCCCAAGTAGCTGAGACTACAGGCTCCCGCCACAATGCCCAGCCATTGTTTTAGAGACAGGGTCTCGCTCTGGCTCAGGCTAGTCTGGAACCTGTGAGCTAGGGCAATCCGCCTGCTTTGGCCTCCCAAGTGCTGGGATTACAGGCATGAGCCATAGCGGCTGGCCCAAGACTGCATTCTTTTTTTTTTTTTTTTTAAGCAGGCCCTGGCCAGATTCAAACCTGCCACCCCTGGTGCACAAGGCCAGCGCTCTAACCATTGAGCTACAGGCACCCAGCCCCAAGACTGCATTCTTGATCCATGTCTGTACCCGATGTTGACAACCCAGAATTTAGGGCCAAAGGTTTCAGTCCTCAGTACCCTATCTCCAGGGTTCCTCTATCCTGGTCCCTCAAACCTTCTCTTTCCCCAAGTCTGTTGATACTTGAGTGAAAGCAAAGTTGTCATATTCCAACTCACAAAAGTGGATTTTTTTTTTCCTGGCTTAGAGGCCAGAATCTCTCTCTCAACTCTGAATTTAGAAACCATGTCTTCTCCCTGTTTCCCTCATTTCTCACCTCTCTCTTTGCCTTTCCTCCTTTCCGAAACTATGTAAATCTCACAAATTGGTAGAAATACAGTGTCATTGAAATCACCCAGGCTTTAGAGCCCTATGGACACTTTGTCTCTCAGAGCCGTTGACTATTTAATGTGGATAATACCTACCTGGTGTTATTTAGAGATTAAATGAGATCAGATGTGCAAAGTGCCTTCTTATACAGAGCCTCGCCCACACTAGGTACTTTGTAATTTTGGGTTTCCCACTTTGCCCCTTACCTCTGCATATTTGGAGAAATAGAGAAAGAAACAGTAAACTCTGATTAATTTATATGAGCTCATAGAACCTCAAAACCAAAAGGGCTCTTACAGACTTATTTCCAGATTCTTCTCATTCAGTGCAGAAATTCTCTGGACTACATCCCTCATTGGTAGTCATTCTGCCTCTGCTTAAACATCTCCAGGGGACATTCATTGGTTCACTCAATAAATAAAACCAAGGCACTATGGGAGTCACAAAGAAGGGCAGGTACAGATATTTCTGTTAAGGAGCTCATATATTAGCAAAAAGAAATAACATTATGTAATACATATAAAGTAAATGTGGTATGTGCTAATTGAGATGACACAGAGATACAACCTTGCAAGTTAATTCATATCCAACAAAGGGTAAATCTAGGCCAGGCATCGATGGCTCATGCCTGGAATCCTAGCACTCTGGGAAGCCAAGGTAGGAGGATTGCTTGAGCTCACAAGTTTGAGACCAACCTAAGCAAGAGAGAGACCCCCGTCTCTACTAAAAATAGAAAAACTCCATGGCGCCTATAGCTTGCTGAGTGGGCAAGGCACTGGCCACATACACCAAGGGTGACGGATTCGAACCCAGCCTGGGCCTGCTAAAACAACAATGACAACTGCAACCAAAAAATAGCTGGGCATTGTAGAGGGCACCTGTAGTCCCAGCTACTGGGAGGCTGAGGCAACAGAATTACTTAAGCCCAAGAGTGAGGTTGCTGTGAGCTGTAACGCTATGGCACTCTACCCAGGGAGACAGCTTGAGACTCTGTCTATAAATAAATAAATAAATAAATAAATAAATAAATAAATAAAAATAGAAAAACTGGCTCAGCATCTGTAGCTTAAGCGATTTAAGGCGCCAGCCACATATATCAGAGCTGGCAGGTTCAAATCCAGCCTGGGCCTGCCAAATAGGAATGACAACTACAACCAAAAAGTAAAAAATAAAAAAAATAGCCAGGCATTGTGGTGGGTGCCTGTAGTCCCAGCTACTTGGGGTCTGAGGCAAGGGAATCACTTAAGCCCAAGAGTTGGAGGTCTCTGTGAGCTATGACGCCACTGCATTCTACCCAGGGCTACATAGCTTGAGACTCTGTCTCAAAAAATCAAAAATAAAATTAAAACATTCTGAAATATTTTTTTAAAAGGATAGATCTAACATTAAAATCCCTCCCCAATCTCAGACCTTGGTTTTCCCACTCATTTAATGGAACATGAAACAAGATCCTTCCACACTAGGTCACAGGTCATCCTTAAGGAGGACATTTCAGCCACAGCCTTAAAACTCCAGAAAGGTGTGGACATGAAAGAGGCTACATGGGTGAATAGGAGCACAGGTGTAGGGAAAGCCATGATTAACTGTGAAATCCTTCAGCCTCTCCATTATCACAGAGTGATTTCTGGGAGTCCCTAAATGTCTGCCTCACCCCTACCTACTACCAGCAATCCCTGCCCCCTCTAGAAAGTGTGCACATCCCTACTCTCACGGTTCATACAAATGTTTTTCTGTGTGTTTCTCTCTCTCTCTCTCCCGCCCATCCCTATCACATCATCTTCATCTTTTATCAGCATCTCTATAATTTTCTTTGTATCTATCTCTGCTTCAGTCTGTCCCTCTCATCATTTTGGTTTTGTTGTTGTTGTCTCTATTATCCCTGAGGTCTTTCTGCTTCTATCTCTGTCTCCTCTTTTATCTTTCATTGTTGTTGATTTCTTGGTAGGTTTCCATTTTTCTGTCTCTGGCCTCGCTTTCTCCCCAGCTGCCGCAAAGCCATAAACCTAGCCAGCCCTGCAGCAGGCAGCCGCCAATCACTGGGCTCCAGGAGTTGGGGGGAGGGGGCAGCAGAGAGATGGGGGGATGGAAAAGCTGGGGCACTGTTGCTACAACAGGGGAGGGAGGAGATGCAGAAAAGAGCAGAGAGATGCCCCTCCCAGACTGCAGCCGCAGATACCTGCACTGCCAATATCTGGGCCCCTTTCCTGAAGAAAGCAGACACCTGGCCCCACTTTGTTGTGAGGCAGGGTCCCTGGATCCTTCCCCTGTGTTCCTCAAACCATGATTTCTCATCCAAAACCACTGTCACAGATCACTCCATAAGAGATTTGCCTCCTCCCTCATTCATACACCCTCCCAAGATGAGGGAACTAAAGCATCTTGGGGGTTTGAGGATGCCTGAGACAGATTCTTACAGGTTGGGAGGAGAAAGGATGGTGAAGACAGAGTGTAAGGGAGAGTGCTGAGATAGATTTGGGGGAGCATTGAGAGGAAGGAGAGTCCTAACAAGCTTAGGCTGAACCAGAAGCTTAGGCACTCCAGGCTTCCCACCACCTTCGGGACCATTCCTAAAACAAGATTGACAGCCAGAATCCCTGGTCCCTGGTCTAGATTGGGGTTCAGCAGCTTAGGGTGGTACATAATGGCCTACGACCCAGTTCATCATAAGAAACCTACAGGATTGGGTGTTAGGAGGACAAGGCAGGGGAGGGCATGGATTAGAGAGGTTTTAGGAGAAGAGTGTAGGAGGAGGAACATTTCTGTCCAGTTAGGGCAGAAGGAGACAGACCTGGAAAGTAGTAATTCCTGGTGTGCCGGCGACCCCTGCTGGCTGCACACACCACTACCTGGGAGACAGAAGGTACAGCCAGCCTATGTGAGTCTGGGCGTGTGTTGGAGGTGACACTGTGCAACAGTGACAGTGCATATAGCACTGGCCATGATTCTGTGGGCACCCGCGGGTGAAGGCAGTAATGTGACTGAGCATAAACCCCCCAAAATTCAGGCTCTAAACTCTTGGCTCCCTTTTAGAAATCTGGGTATCTGGGAAGGGTAAGGTCATTGAACCCAGTATTATCTCCTCACCAGTGTCACATCAGTAGTATGATGTACTCAGTGAAGCACTTCTGGGGTCAAAGTCAATTTGGTGCAAGAGAAAGAGTGTGCAGACTTTGAAATGCTGATTTTAACAGGGTTTAAATCATGATCCTCTGGTTACTAGAGTATGACCTCCAGCAAGCTACTTAACTTCTTTGAGACCAACTTCCTTACCTATAAGGGCATAAAAATACCTAACTTATGGGTGGCACCTGTGGCTCAAAGGAGGAGGGCACCGGCCCCATATGCTGGAGGTGGTGGGTTCAAACCCAGCCCCGGCCAAAAACTGCAAAAAAAAAAAAAAAAACCCCTAACTTACCTAATTTGCTGTTGGTGTTTAGCACAGTGCCTAGCAAAGGTAAGCATTTAACAGATGCTAATTATCTACCTCCCTCTTCCTTCATCTATCTCCTACCCTCAAGGTCAGGCAAGGATTTCAAAAGGCAAATAAATTGGGGATGGTGTTGACAATGATGATGGTGGTTTATATTTACATCACTCATGCAAATCATTTTAAACATATTTTTAATACATGGATTTTTCCTTTTTATTAGCCAAGCACATCATGATCGTGTTTTATTGGGATAGAAATACCCTGATGTTATGGTAGGTATGTAGAAGGATGGCCTTATGAAGTGATAACAAGGCATGACAAATCTTTCTTTATTGTGGTACATTTTCATTACTCAGGTTAATCAGGAATTACCCATTAGAACAAGGGCTTAAGATAAGTACATGACAGTCATCTGTGGAGATCAAAATCATCTGATTTTTCCAATGAGTATCTAATTGTTATTGCCATTGGGAGGGACGATTAATGCTTAGACTGAACTGGTCTTAAAACATTAGAATAACTCAAGGAAATATGACAGGTAGTTAGAAATAGTACATTCTTAAATTAAAAAGAAGACAGATTTCAATTCCAGCAAAGAATACTCTAACCCCTACAGCTGTCCAGTGACAGGGGCAGACGGCTTAGAGTAAAGAGATCTGTTTCAGCAGGCGTATTGACACAGAAGCTGGCTGACTCTCTGGCAGGCTTATTGTAAAAGAGATTCAGGCGGCAAAAGGGATTGGATAAGAGGCCCTCTGAGGTTCTTCCACAAACACACTCAAGTGTATGATGAATACTCAGCTCAGTAGAAGTGCTATTCCAAATGGCATTCCTGCTGTACCCAAGGTCATTATTTGTCACCATGGCATGTAGTTAGGGGAGCAGAGATTTTGTTCTTCCCAAGGAAAGGTAAGAGTCCGAGATCATTCCCTCTTTAGCTATTCTTTTGATTTCTTCTGCAATCCCCATCTTTTTCTTGGCTTCATAGGATCCATCTTAGAGTATCCTAAAGAAAACCTTACTTAAGGAAGAGTTTTTATTAATCTAGTTTCCTGCCTGAGAGGTGGGTAGGCAATGAGGAGGGGAAGAGAGAACAAACATTTGTTGAGTCACTATTAAGTACAGAAACTGCTATTTTTGCATTTGATTAAAAGAGATGTCTATCTGCTTTCATGCCAGTAAATGTGTATGTATGCATTGTATTGTACATGTGGATATAAATGCAGATGGGTCAAAGTAATTCTTTGCTGTTCAAGCCTCTCTGAGGAATCTTGGTATCTAGCTTAGTACAGGGAAATTTGTATGCAGCTACTCTGAGGATTACTCTGTGGATACCGTCCATGTATACACAGACTAGCCAAAAGCTATTCTTCTGGCTTCAGAATCTTTGTACATGATCCCAGGTTTGTCTCTCTCCATCCTGGGCATAAGCATTTTGACATTCCGAGACTCCTCCACCTCCTTGCCTTCCGTGTGTGCATCACTGCATTTCCCATCTCTGTCACAGTGAGTGCAGATCCACATATCCAACCTGCCCCACATGAAGCCATGTGTGTCCAGCAGCCCCTCCTCCCAAGGAAGACTTTGTGAATAGTCCTTGGCACCCTCCCCTCCTGACCACCCCCACTCCCCACTTTCCATGCCAGGAGAGATCTAATTACACAGAAATTAGTACAGAGAAGGATCGTTTGCTTTTATTGCATCAGTGCCGGGGCAGCTATAAATCTGAAGCTGCCGCAGCAGCCGCCTCTGGGCACCATACAGACTATGGGGGGGCTCTCACCTCCACACCCCACTTTTCTCCTGGGCCTCCACTCCTACCCAGGACCTGAGAACCTTACTAGATAACCATCTTAGTAGGTGCAGGGCTGTGAAAGGGGAGGATGTGGGCAACCAAAAGAAGACATGTAGTAGGTGCTCAATAAATGTTCACTCAATAAATGATTAGAGAGGGGTGAATCCCAGCAATGCTAACCCAGACCCAATGACCAAGGCATAAATATTTCTAGTAAAATTTCTCTTAAAATCTTTAAGCTTCTACCAGACAGACTCCCTCACTTTCTTTTCTTTTCTTTTTTTTTTTTTTTTTGTAGAGACAGAGTCTCACTTTACCACCCTCGGTGGAGTGCCGTGACGTCACAGGACTCACAGCAACCTCCAGTTCTTGGGGTTCCGCGATTCTCCTGCCTCAGCCTCCCGAGCAGCTGGGACTACAGGCGCCTGCCACAACTCCCGGCTATTTTTTGGTTGCAGTTCGGCCAGGGCTGGGTTTGAACCTGCCACCCTCAGTATATGGGGCGGGCGCCCTACTCACTGAGCCACAGGTGCCACCCTCCTCCACTTTCTTATTAACCCAGATGAGGTATATGGGGCAATCAGTCATTCTGGCTTCTATCAATAGTTTGGAGATCCTGAACTCCTTCTCAGGCAGCTTCAAGTAGAAAAGACAGCCTAGGTTCAGATCATAATTCTTTTGTTTGCCAGCTAAGTGACCTTGTGTGTCCCCTCAATTCGAGCCTTGGTTTCTTTATTTGAGAAATGGGGGGGTCATAAAACTTCTATCTCAGGTGGTTGTGAGACATCAATGAAAAAGCACTAGACCAACAGGAAAGTGGTTAACTAATTATCATATCACTGGCAATAATGCCTTCCTAGCTAACTCTTCTACTTCCCAGCCACTACTCATATCTTCTCTCCCCCATCACCACTTAACCTAACCTATATCGCAATGAACCCACATTCAAGTGGCATCATATACTGGGGCAATAGGATATGAAGGCAGGGTGTCCCCAATCTGGAGTGAACGTTTATGTTAGAGCCTTATTGAATGACAGGGATGACGATAGATGACTCCAACAATCCTTGGGCACCTAGAGGCAGCGTTTTGCCCAAACGAACTTTCTCCAAGTTCCTACCTTGGCAGTAAATTATTTTGATCTCCATTATTCTCATGGAAGGTGTGAACTTGTTCCTTGGGATATCAGAGGGCCTGATTGTAAATGACTGAGCAGAAAGAATGAAGAATTTAGGGAATTAGAAGGGAGCAGGAGGTGGGGAACTGGGGTGGAGACAGGTGGCCTAAACTCATGCCACAGCAAGGTCAAAGGACACTTAAGGGAGAAGCAGAGACAAAAGCCAAATATCCAGGCTCTCAATTTCCTGCCAACACAGACCCCAAACCCAAGGACTTAGGATACCCTCCCTCTTGTACACTTCTACTCCAGGGTCTCTAGCCCAAGGCACTCAGTAGGAATTTCTCAATTTACTTCAATGTGGATAACCCTGAAGAGCTCTAAGTGGCATATTGGTCAAGAAGGGAAGAGCCAAGAAAAGAAAGGGGTGTACACTTTCCCCCAACCCCCAGCCTGCTCAGATCTCCAAGCGCCATATGCGCAGACACCCCCCCCAACCCCGCCCCACTGCCCACCATTCAGGGGCAGGAGGAGCCAGCAGAAGGAAGCTGAGGCACATCAGTCTATGTGTGTCGGGCCTCTCATCCACAAACTGCGTCCCAGGGAGGGTGAGGATTTGGCGTGAAGGGCAGAGCGGCGTGGGGGGGATCTCCGGCCCCCGTCTCCCCCCACCCCCAACCCCAACTCAGGCTGCAGTCTCTCCTCGTTGTAGCAGCGCGAGAGCAAAGGGACGGGCAGTAAAGATGAGTGATGGCGTGGAGACAAGCAGAAATACACCATCATGAAAATGCTAATGACTCCTTGCTCTCTTTCTTTATGGTTGGAGTAATACAGACTTCAATCATAAAAACAATCTCCCAACATTTTAATGGGCTCCATCATGCCCGCACTTGTCGGTATATTTGAAGAATAAATCACCCTCCCCGCTCGGAATGAATTCGCTGTCAAACTCGGCTCCCTCGGAGAAAATGGATGGGGAGAGAGAATGGAGGGGTTTTTTTGGAGGGGGGGTCCTCTCCCCCTCTAACTCCCTCCTAAACCAGATTGTTGTTCGAGATGCCTGGATCCTGAGTGGGAGAAGAGAGTGGTCGGGAATTGAGGAAACTGACCTGAAGGAAGGGTTTTGGGAAATAGGAGGCAGGGACTGAGGAATTCCACACAGAGCCACCCCTTAGATGGACATGGAATAAAGGGGCAGGAACGGTAGTGGCTTTGGAGGAAAGGGGCAAAATGTTGACCTTGAACGGAGAGAATGCAAAGAAGATGCAAAAAGCACGCAAATCCACAATATTTCTAGTTGTTTGCTCGGATTTCTTTTAGGCTAGGCCCCAGGTGGGGGTCAAAGGGAGAAGGGGAAGGTTCGAAAGATCTACTTGGAAGAAGAAGAGAAACAAGCTCAGGAATCCCAGCTCCGAGCTTTCAGGTTTTAGCGCGGTAAGCCACAGGTCCGCCCTGCTCAGCATGGCCTGAGAGTCCAGGGTAATTCTCATTTCCATACAGGTGGCCGTCAGCCAATGAAAACTTAGGATGCGCATACCGAGAGCAGCCAATCCCAGTTCAGGATGAGCAGAGAGGGCAGGTTTAATTGCATCTTGATTGGTTGTGATGTTGCTAGGCAGAAACCGGGTCCTAGAGATTGTTGCGGGCCAGACTGAATCGACAGGTGCATAGGAAAATATCTAGAAATCTAGATTCCTAGGCTGACATTTTTCTTCCCGAACTCCTTCATTCTGAAAGGATTGATAGGGTCAGGGGAATGACACTCCCTTTTCTCCTTCTATTGAGTGGGACAGAGCCGAATAGTTGTCACATCTTTTCCCCCTAAAGCCTGCGGAGAAATCTGGCTACTTCGAGGTTCTTCTAATCCGAAAACTCCCCAGGTATTTCAACCTCTCCTTGGGTGTTCAAGCCTTCCGGCTGTAGTTTAGGAACAATTTTCTCTAATATGCTCGGGAATGGAAAGATCTTGCTCCACATTCTCCCTTCGAACTGCATGTCGAAAAGAACAAGAGATTTCCCTACCTCCTTGGCCACTCCACCAGGGGTGCCCAGCAGAACCTAGGAGAGGTCAAAATCCCAAACCCAAACGTCCACGTACAGGTATTCCAAAACCCGTTGCTTCTGCGCCTTCATTTGCATCTAATTTGCGTAAAGTTCGTCCTAGCCTCACAATTCCTACTCCCTGATCCCAACCCCACTCCTGCCGTGCGCAACCCCGGCGTCGGCGGTCACTCTGCCTCCGCCTGCCTCGCCTTGCACGCCCGACCTGCCTCACCAGCCAGCTCGCCCCCGCCCCAGCGCACCCCCGCCTTCAGCCCCGTCTGCTGGAGACCGGGCCCCGAGCCTCCTGGAGGCCGGAGGGGGGCGGTGAGCAGAGAGCTGGGGGCTGCGGCCGGGAGCTGCGAACCCACGAGTCTGAACTAGACAGTCCGCGAACAATATGCCACCATTTAAATCTGAACGCGCGGCAGCCGCCGATTGTGATGTTAATTCGGGGATGATTTAGCAGGGTGGGACGAAGGGGGGACTGGCCGCCTCTCTGTCAAAGTGCTGTCCCGGGGCTTAATATTTGTAATTGAAGCTGATGAGGACTCCGTCTCTGTTTCCACTGATAAAAAAGGCAGGGAGGGAAAAAGAGCAACTAAATTATGGGGCCGGGAGAAAAACATGATTAATCAAAGGTTTGAACTGTCGCTGTGTTCGAGATCCAGTAAATCTCGCCCGGCCGGGGCCTGCGCAGGCCGGAGGATAAATCTGAAGCGCCCGGTGTTTGCCTCCCCTTTCTGTTTGCCTCTCGGTTCGCACGTCAATTAATTCAATAATTGGATTTGAAGAGATGTCAGGAGATTATCGAAGGGGAGTTAGAAGGAGTGGGTGTGCAGGAAAGGCCCTAGGGACGCCGAAAGAGGAGGCGAGAGCCGCTGGGGTCAGGCGGTGGACGCACCGGCAGAGCACTGCCTACCCAGGAAGGCTTCATCTGGCTCGGCTCCGCTCGTCTCGAGGTTGCGAGGAGATCCCGGGAAAGGCGGCTGGCCTGTGCCTTATGCTCAAGTACGGCTCCCAGCCCACCTTTCCACACACCGCTCTCACCCAGAAGCTTTCCCAAATCCTGCTCTCTAAATTCTGCCCTTGTGCTGCCAATTCCTCTCCCAATGCTGTCAGAACAGCCATATCCTCACCGCTCCCCATCTTCCTCTCTCACCCAAACAGACTTTTAACCTACAATCAAAGCTACCTTCTGCTTAAGGAAAATACCTTTACAAACACATTATATACACATGCAGACTGACACCCTAAACTGTTGGTTACCAGGCCCTCAGCTGCAGCCTGACACGGATGACAGTAGATGATACAGAAATTTAGCCTTTCAGCAACTTCAAGTGAACCCCCCCAAAAGGGTGGACCCATCTCTTAGAAGGCTAGTGATCTTGATTTGGTATTTGGGGCATGGCAAGTTCAGGGGAGAGATGAAGTCTGCCTGCCTCTGTGTGTGTGTGTGTGTGTGTGTGTGTGTGTGTGTGTGTGTGTCAGAGAGACAGAGAGAGAGAGAGAGAGAGAGAGATAGATAGATGGTGGGGGTATTTTCTCCTTGCTTCTGTGGAATTCTATGCAGGGATAAAGACTGGGGTAGAAGAAAGCATACAGGAGAACCATGTAAATGATTCTGAAAAATGACAAGATGAAATTAGAGGCTAGGTTAGCTGGGTGTTTGGGCCGCATCTGTAGTCCAAGCTACTCTGAAAGCTGATAATTGCTTGAACCCACGAGTTTGAGGTTATTTTGAGCTATGATCACACCACTGCAGTCTACTGGGGGCAACAGAGAGAGACTCTGTCTCAAATTAAAAAAAAAGAAAAAGAAATTACTATCTGCCAGACTGCCTCAGGAGCTCTAGAGAAGGACACCACTGGGCACCTTGTTGGAGACCACAGTTAATCTGCCCTGGTGAGAACAGAACACAACTACCCTTGATACACAGACAAGGGAGACTGAGGAGGGAGAGCTGGGTCAAATAGCAACAGTAGTACTACAGCAAACCAATTTTTATTTAAGCATACCAATTTAACTGATGTCAGCCAACCAAGCAACTTGTTCAGATAATTCTCTTTTGTCTGTATATGTAGGAGGGAAAATCCCATCTATGAAGGGACAAAGTAGAGGATTTAAGCAGCTTTAGTTTCTATGAGGAGGCTCCCCAGAGAAGTCAGCCTTTGCCTACTCTCTCTTGTTACTTGGTCTCAGTCTCTTGATGATGTCGATCCAACTCTTCCCTCAAAAAGGAATTAGACCCATCATCTGCCTTTCAGTCATAGCCTACTTTTGTATGTGCTTTCTGAATAGACTCTTGATAGGAAGCATTCTGAGAAATATTCTCCTTTAAACCTAAGAATTAAGAGATAGGGTCAGAGGAAAAAAATCAGAATCAGAGGTTGTTCTTCTGCAGCATTCTCTATACTCATCAGCCAAGACTTTCATGAAGCCACCAAAGTCTTCATATACTATAGAACCTCTGTAAGTTGACCATATTGTGACTGTAACAATATGATCAATATACAGAGGTGGTCAACATAAAGAACTAGATCCATTGTACTGATAACATACATATGATGCATGTCTGATCTATGACAATTAGGTCAACTTAAAGAGGTAGTCAATGTAGGGAGGTGGTCAGCTATGAAGGTTCTACTGTATAATTGCTCAGAAAAGGATACCTGTCTGGGTGCAGTGGCTCACATCTATAATTCTAGCACTTTGGGAGACCAAAGTGGGAAGATTGATGAAGGCCAGGAGTTCAAGACCAGCCTGATCAAGAGGCTTAAAATAGAAAAATCAGCCAAGCATGGTGGCACACACCTATAGTTCCAGCTACTTGGGAGACTGAGGCAAGAGGATCCCCTGAGGACAAGAGGATCCTCCCCTACAGGAAGAAGAAAGATGAGATTTAGGCCATCACCACCATCAGATTTAGGCAGCTGAGGCTGGTGGAAAAAGCACTGGACTCAATTCAGTTCTGCGCTGCTGCTAAGTGATCAGAAGAGACTGAAGCCCAGAGGGCTGAAACGACTTCTGTAGGTCACACAGGGAGTAAATGGCAGGGCCAGCTCAAGAACTCAGTTCTCTACTCTTCTAGTTTATTAAATAGATAGCACAAATCCCACCTCTCCCACTGACTAGCTGTGTCTCAGTTTCCTCTTCTGTAAAGTGGGGATCATAATAGTTGCCACTTCATAGGGTTGGCTTAGGATTTAAATAATTTATGTAAAAAATCAGCACAAAGTCAACCACATAATAAATATTCAATAATAACTATTCTTATCACGATCATGGACATAGTTCTCATAACTGAGCAACCCAAAAGATGAAATTGGCAAAAGGTATTTATTTGCCAATGCCTGTAAAATGCTTTGTGATTTAATCACAAGGCCCTACAAGAGGGAGTGAATACCACCTTCAAAACCCAATCAGCTCTCCTCTTTGGTGATCTTAAAACCACATCTCCTGGCCCTAGCCAGATGTGGTGACTTGCACTTTGTAATCCTAGCACTTTGTGAGGCTGAGGCAGGTGGATCACTTGAGCTCAGGAGTTCGAGACCAGCCTGAGAAGAGTGAGACCCATCTCTACTAATAACAGAAAAAACTAGCCAGGTGTGGTGGCCATCGCCTGTAGTCCCAGCTACTGGGAAGGCTAAGGCAAGAGGATCACTCAAGCCCAAGAGTTTGAGGTTACTGTGAGCTATGGCACCACAGCACTCTACCCAGGGTGACAAAGTGAGACTCTGTCTCAAAATAAATAAATAAACAAAACCACTTCTCCTCTCCAACCAGTTTTACACCTTTAAGTCTGCTAGAAGAACACCTGGAACGGCTGTATCAGTGTCTCATTATTCAGTTGTTTCTTCATTAATTCATTCATTGAATGCCTAGTTGAAAAGCAGCATAGTTCATCTATCCATCACACATACGCATATATTGAAGTCCCACTATGTCTCAACACTTTTACAGGCAGTTAGCAAGCCATGGGTCCATTACATTGGTAGCTACTCCAGTGACATATATTTTATTTATTTTTAATATTCCTAAGTTCAAAAATACACATATTGAAAATATATACATATATATGTATATGTATTCTCTGTATCCCCAGCACCGAGCACAGTTCTGGGACATGGGAACTTAATAAATGTATATTAAATGAATTCATAGATATCATGAGAAATTTTAGAGAATTAGAATTATAGTTCCTGCCCTCACTAAGCTTAAATTGTAGCCAAGAAGACAAGACCTGGACACATGAAGGCTGGGCACGGTGCCCTATGCCTATAATCCCAGCACTCTGGGAGGTCGAGTTAGGGGGA
This sequence comes from Loris lydekkerianus, assembly GCA_963574355.1. Classification (NCBI taxonomy): domain Eukaryota; kingdom Metazoa; phylum Chordata; class Mammalia; order Primates; family Lorisidae; genus Loris; species Loris lydekkerianus. Next base: position 36,152 of record CAUYPK010064314.1, read on the forward strand.
TCGCCTGAGCTTAAGAGTTGGAGACTAGCCTGAGCTAGAGTGAGACCCCACCTCTAAAAATAGCTGGGCATTGTGGCAGGCACCTGTAGTCCCAACTACTCAGGAAGTTGAGGCAAGAGAATCTCTTGAGTCTAGGAGTCTGAGGTTGCTGTAAGCTATGATGCCACGGCACTCTACCACGGGTAACAAAGTAAGACTCTATCTCAAAAAAAAAAAAAAAAAAAAAAAAAAGGCTTGGCACCTGTAGCTTAAGCAGCTAAAGCACCAGCCACAAACCCCAGAGATGGCAGGTTCGAATCCAGCCTGGGCCTGCCAAACAACAATGACAACTATAACCAAAAAATACCCGGGTGTTGTGACGGGCACCTGTAGTCCCAGCTACGTGGGAAGCTGAGGCAAGAGAATCGCTTAAGCCCAAGAGTTGGAGGTTGCTGTGAGCTGTGACACCACAGCACTCTACCCAGGGTGATAGCTTGAGACTCTGTCTCACAAAAAAAAAGAAAAAAAGAAAGAAAGAAAAAAAAAAAGACTTGCATACATGAAAGAGAAAGAGAACAATACAAGATAGTGAACAAGTTAAACAGTGAATAAGTCCTAGGTGACACCAACTAGGAAGAAGTCAGGGGAAGGAGGGCAGTGAGTAAAGATGCTAACACGGAGGGAGTGGGCCTAAAATAAAGAGTAGAACGTGGGATGACTGAGAAGCAGCATCCAGCTGCAGGAGTGGCAAGAGCACCAGCATGTGCATTTAAGAATCTGTACATGTTCAGGAACAATGACTAAATCACTCAAGAAGAGGGTCCATCTCTGCATTTGAAAGACAGAAACCACATGTATTTGCAGATACATGTTTCTCTATGTTTCTGGTCAGCAAGAAATGATGTTTGGATTTTCTATTTTTTTGGATTATTCACATCTTTTCTTTGTCTTAACCTGAAAGCCAAAAATCAAAACAGTAACCAGCTGCTACCCTCAACAAAACAAACAGATTGTAAAAGCAATTATGCCATTACTGTTTCTCATTTATCTGCATACAAGACAGCTTACTTTTCCTCTTTCTGCCTGAGCTGGTATTATTACTGCCAGATTATTACTGTCTCCTTTATAAACTTCTTTACCCAGATTCACTCCTGCCAGATATTGTTACCTAAAAAAAAAAAAAATCATCATACCGTATATACTCGAGTATAAGCCGAGGTTTTTCCGGCACAAATTTTGTGCCGGAAAAACCCGAACTCGGCACAAATTTTGTGCCGGAAAAAACTCGGCTTATACTCGAGTATATACGGTATTTTTTCCCCAGCCTCCATGCTTACTTTGAGGGAAACATGGTAATGAGTGGGAAGGAAACTAACATAAACTGAGCAGTGCGGTGGCTATGAAATACTAGATGGCTTAAATACATTAGCATATTTAATTCTCACAATTCCCCTTTAAGGTAGGTATTATTATCCCTATTTTACAAATAAGGAAACTGAGGCTCGGAGAATCTGCCCAAGTTCAGAAAAGAATAAATAGGCTCGGCGCCTGTCACTCAAGCCACTAAGGTGCCAGCCACCTACACCTGAGCTGGCGGGTTCGAATCCAGCCCGGGCCTGCCAAACAACAATGACAGCTGCAACCAAAAAATAGCCAGGCGTTGTGGCAGGTGCCTGTAGTCCCAGCTACTTGGGAGGCAGAGGCAAGAGAATTGCTTGAGCCCAGGAGTTGGAAGTTACTGTGAGATGTGAACCCACAGCACTCTACCCAGGGTGACAGCTTGAGGCTCTGTCTCAAAAAAAAAAAAAAAAAAAAAGGAACAAATATAGGAGGTCTGAAAATTAGGCTTGGGAACATGTTCTAGAAAAAGTGCTACATATCTCATTGGTGAATATCACTATGGTCACTAAATGGCCGAGGGGAGTACTTCATAGGTTACCAGAATGATAATCAGCAATGAGGTATGTAGCACTTTTTCTAACATGAGTGCACAAACTTAATTGTCTGAGGTCTTATATCATAATAGGGATTCATACCACATCTATATGATTTCAGAGTCCATGCCCTTGAGCCTGTCCAGACAGCTTTACCCAGGGTGCCTGTTTTAGAGAGCCTTTTCTCCCAGAGTGAGGATAACTTAAATCCAAGTGGATGTGTCTGCCTAGAGCTCATGCCTCCCTCTCCTAGACCATGCTCTAGTTACCAGAATCTACTGCTAAGCAGAACAGCCCATTCCAAGGCCAATACTCACTTTCAGAGCCTTTTCCTAGGGTCCAGTCTTCTGAGAGTGCAGACTGAGTGCTGGGGGTACACTCCTAGTCCTGTTGTCCTGGAGCGCAGATGTAGTTTAGATGTGTGGCTGTACTGGGCACACATTTTTGTGAAGCCCTCTTTGGTAGCAGACACAGCCAAGATTAGAAAGAAAACCTGAAGGTCAAACAGATCAGGGATGAAGGAGTCCCAGAATTCTAAATATAAACCTTCCAGTTGATATTGATATATTTGCCCAAATAATAGGGTAGCAGGTGTTTTACCCTTACCTTCAAAAATTTCATAGAAAATGGCTGGGCACAGTGGCTCACACCCATAATTCTAGCACTCTGGAAGGGCGGGATGGGAGGATCCTTTGAGCTCAAGAGTTCAAGATGAGCCTGAGCAACAACAAGACCCCATCTCTACTAAAAACAGAAAAAATTAGACATGTGTTATGGTGGGCAGTCCCAAGCTGATGAAGCTGAGGCAGGAGGATTGCTTGAGCCAGGAATTTGAGGTTGCTATGAGCTATGATGCTACAGCACGCTAGCCTGGGCAACAGAGTGAGACTCTGTCTCAATAATAATAATAATAATTCATGGAAATTTATATTGAAAAAACTATGCATGGATCTCAACAAAAATAATTATACCAAAATAAACTTATAGTAATTTGTCATGACATTTCTGAATAGGATTTAGTTTGAGGCACTACGAAAGATAAGACATCAGTTTGAAAAGAGCCCCTATCAGAGCAACATGAATTCTGCTAAAATATTAAAGCAAAAGCAAACATCAAATCTGTGGTGAAGACTGGGTGGAAGAATGATGAGATCACTGACGCTTTATGAAAACTTTTACAGGGACGATGCCCCAAAGAAATCAGCAGTTTCCAAATGGACAGCTCATTTTTTTTTGTTGTTTGTTTTGGTTTTTTGTTGTTGAGACAGAGTCTCACCCTGTTGCCTTCGGTAAAGTGCTGTGACATCACAGCTCACAGCAACCTCAAACTCTTGGGCTTCTCTTGCCTCCCAAGTAGCTGGGACTACAGGTGCCCGCCACAATGCCCAGCTATGTTTTGGTTGGAGTTGTCATTGTTGTTTAGCAGGCCAAGGTCAAGCTCAAACCTGCCAGCCTCAGTGTATGTGGCTGGCGCCCTACTCACTGAGCTACAGGGTCCAAGCCTGGACAGCTTATGTTAAGAAGGAACAAGATGCTGTTGAAGATGAACCCTGCAGCAGATGACCATCTACATCAATTTGTGAGGAAAAAATTAATCTTGTAGGGCAGCACCTGTGGCTCAAAGGAGTAGAGCGCCGGCCCCATATGCCAGAGGTGGTGGATTCAAACCCAGCCCTGGCCGGAAACTACAAAAAAAAAAAAAAAAAAAATTAATCTTGTCCATGCCCTAAATGACGAGCACCAATGATTAATAGCAGAAACAATAGCCATCAATTTACACAATTCTGACTGAAAAACCAAAGCCAAGCAAACTTTCCATTCAATGGGTGCCAAAACTGTTGTGCTCAGTGCAGCTATAGACAAGAGCTGAGCTTTCTCAATGGAAAAAAAATTTTTTTGCAGAGTAATAAGAGCATACAATTAGGTTACAATGTTTGCATTTGTCAGGTAAAGTCCCTGTTGTAGTTGTACTCCTCACCCAGGAGGTGTGCCATATACTCTTACATTGTCCCCATTAGATGAAAGCATACCTATCTCTCTCCCTTCCCCCCTCTCCTCCCCTCCTCACCTTGAATTAAATTGAGCTTTTCTCTTGTGCAGGTGTGTATTATTTCACCTACTGGCTTCAGATTAGTATTCAATACATTGGATACTTGCTTTCCTATTCTTGTGATACTTCACTAAAGAGAATGTTCTCCAACTCTATCCAGGTTAATACAAAAGGTGTACCTTTTTTAGTGTTGAATAGTATTCTGTAGTATACATATACCACAGTTTATTAATCCATTCATGGGTTGACGGGCACTTGGGTTGATTACACATACTGGTGATTGTAAATTGAGCAATACAGTAAATATTCCAGTGCAAATGCCCTTATGATAAAAAAAAATAATTTTTTTACTTCTGGGTAAATACCTAGTCTTAATGAAAATTTTAAACATATGGGATCAAGATCCTGAAGCATTTCTTTAAAGAACTTTGACAAAACATGTCTTTACCAGTACAATCCTGAAGACAAAGCTCAATCAAAGCAATGGCAACCAAGAGGCGAGAGTGGCCTAGTCAGAGCAAAACCAGACCAGTCACAGCAAAAGTTTTTTAGGATGCTCAAGGCATTTTATCTATTGACTTTCTGAGGGGCCAAAGAATAATAATACCTGCCTTTTATGAGAGTGTTTTAAGAAAGTTAGCCAAAGCTTTAGAAGAAAACTGTCTGGGAAATCTTCACCAGGGAGTTCTTCTCCTCTGTGACAATGCTCCAGCTCATTCTCCTCATCAAACAAGAGCAATTCTGCAAGACTTTTGCATCCACCTTATAGTCTTGATTTGACTCCTTCTAGCTCCACCTTTTGTTTCCTAATCTTAAAAAATATTTAAAGATGGCAGCGCCTGTGGCTCAGTGGGTAGATGCTGACCCCATATACCGAGGGTGGTGGGTTCAAACCCGGCCCCAGTCAAACTGCAATAAAAAATAGCCGGGCATTGTGGCGGGCACCTGTAGTTCCAGCTACTTGGGAGGCTGAGGTAAAAGGATTGCCTAAGCCCAAGAGTTGGAGGTTGCTGTGAGCTGTGATGTCACAGCACTCTACTGAGGGCAACAAAGTAAAATTGTCTCAAAAAAAAATATGTATATATATTCAAAGGGCACCTACTGGCTCAGCACCAGTAGCTCAAGCAGCTAAGGAACCAGCCACATCCCCCAAAGCTAGTGGGTTCAAATCCAGCCCGGGCCTGCCAAACAACAATGACAACTACAACCAAAAAATAGCCGGGCGTTGGGCGGCACCTGTGGCTCAAAGGAGTAGGGCACCGGCCCCATATGCCGGAGGTGGTGGGTTTAAACCCAGCCCTGGCCAAAAACTGCAAAAAAAAAAAAAATAGCCGGGCGTTGTGGCAGGCGCTCGTAATCCCAGCTACTTGGGAGGCTGAGGCAAGAAAATCAGTTAAGCCCAGGAGTTGGAGGTTGCTATGAGCTATGAAGCCACAGCACTCTACCCAGGGCAACAGCTTGAGGCTCTAACTCAAAAAAATAAAAATAAAAAATAAATAAAGGGCACCTACTTTTCTTCAGTTAATAATGTAAAAAAGACTGCATTGACATGGTTAAATTCCCAGAATCCTCAGTTCTTTAGGGATGAACTAAATGACTGCTATCATCACTTACAAAAGTGTGTTAAAATTGATGGAATGTATGTTGAGAAATAAAGTTTATATTTTTTATTTTTATCTTTTAATTCCATTTTTATCCATGAATTTTTTTTTTGAGACAGAGTCTCAAGCTGTTACCCTGGGTAGAGTGCCGTGGCATCACAGCTCATAGCAACCTCCAACTCCTGGGCTCAAGCAATTCTCTTGCCTCAGCCTTCCAAGTAGCTGGTAGTACAGGCACCCACCACAGTGCCCAGCTATTTTTTGGTTGCAGCTGTCCTTGCTGTTTGGCGGGCCCGGGCTGGATTCGAACCCACCAGCTCAGGTGTATGTGGCTGGCGCCTTAGCCACTTGAGCCACAGGCTCCAAGCCTCCATGAATTTCTTTAATCCCTTCATATTTAACAGTTTGTTATACTTTTTTTTTTTTTTTTAAGACAGAATCTCCCTCTCTTGCCCTGAATAGAGTGCCATGGCATCATCATAGCTCAGAGCAACCTCAATCTCTTGGGCTAAAGAGATCTTCTTGCCTCAGCCTCCCAAGTAGCTGGGACTACAGGCATGCGCCATACAGCCTGGATAGTTTTTCTATTTTTAGTAGAGATGGGGTCTCATTCTTGCTAAGGCTGGTCTCAAACTCCTGAGCTCAAGCTATGCACCTTCCTCAACCTCCCAAAGTACTAGGATTACAGGTGTGAGTCACTGTGCCTGGATGATTTACTACACCTTTGATTTGTAACTTCTACACATTTAACCATTTGGTATGTAGACCTATAGTTTTATTTTTCCTTGGGCCCCACAAATATTAGGTGTGGGCCTGTTCATCTCATTCTTGACTCTTTTCCTCCTACTTTTTCCTTTACTTATTTATTTATTTTTTTGAGACAGAGTCTCACTAAGTTACCCTCGGGAGAGTGCCGTGGTGTCACAGCTCACAGCAATCTCCCACTCTTGGGCTCAAGTGATTCTCTTGCCTCAGCCTCCCTAGTAGTTGGGACTACAGGTGCTCACCACAACAGCCTAGTCTGGCTATATTTTTTGTTGCAGTTGTCATTGTTGTTTAAGTTTTTTTTTTTTTTTGAGACAGAGCCTCAAGCTGTCACCCTGGGTAGAGTGCTATGGCTTCACAGCTCACAGCAACCTCCAACTCCTGGGCTCAAGTGATTTTCCTGCCTCCACCTCCCAAGTAGCTGGGACTACAGGTGCCTGCCACAACACCTGGCTATTTTTTGGTTGCAGCTGTCATTGTCGTTTGGCGGGCCCGGGCTGGATTCGAACCCGCCAGCTCAGGTGTATGCGGCTGGCGCCTCAGCCACTTGAGCCACAGGGGCCGAGCCTGTTTAAGATTTTTTTTTTTTAATAAAGTCTCACTTCAGTAGAGCGCTGTGGCATCACAGCTCACAGCAACCTCAAACCCTTGGGATAAGTGATTCTCTTGCCTCAGCCTCCCTTGTAGCTGGGACTACCGGTGCCCCCCACAGCCCCCTGGCTACTTTTTTGTTGCAGTTGTCACTGTTATTTAGCAGGCCAGGCCAGATTCAAACCCACCAGCCCTGAGGTATGTGGCTGGCACCCTAACCACTGAGCTATGGGTGCCGAGCCCCTCCTACATTTTCCATTCTAACCTTTATGGCTAGAATGCCCACAGACTTGCCCACCAGTAACTCCTCTCCCTTCATTCTGATAGCTTCCAAAATCCACTTGTCAACTGAAATTTTTTCAGGTTACAGCAAAAGAAGTTGCTCATTTCCCTCTCCTGCCCTTTCATAGCTGCCATGATGTCTCCTCCCAGTCCCTACCTAAAGAGGATGTGGCTAACTTCTATACTAGTAGCCAGTTAACTGCTGTCCTGTCATTTTCTGTCCTGTAGGTATGGGAGTCTTCAGGCTGTGTATAAGACTCAGCAACAGCTCCCCTGAGCCACAACCCTGTCTTAGCCTCTATGGAGAGAGATCGTGGAAGAGTGGAAGATTCTTCTTCTTCTCCCCTCCTCACCCTCATCAAACCTGTAAGTTAGTGATCCTTATTCTTTAATGAGCTCCCAATCAAATACACTAGGGTCTCTTGAGTCAGGTAAGGTTGGATAAATAAGGACAGAACCAAGGATAGCTAGAGAGAGTGTTCAATTTCATTTAATAGGGATAAAATGAAGGGAAAAGAGCCCAGAGAAAAGATTACATGAATGCAGTGGGTACACGTCCAAATTTCGAGGAAAAACAGCCTCTAGTTTGTGAAGCCTGTGGGGGTGGTTCCTAGAATTTGGAACTGCTTACCTCTTTTATAATACTATTGCACTGTGTTAAAATTACTTGACATTTAATTCTCTGTATCCCCTGTTAGACTATAAACTTTTTAAGGGCAGGGATTCTATCGTATTCACTGTTTAATAATGCACAAAATTTCTACTGAGGGACTTGCATGTGCGAGGCACTGTTCTAAATGCTGGGGACACTTTAATTAACAACGTTCCTGCCCTAGTGAAGCTTATCATCTAGTAGTGGGGAAAAGCAATTAAAAATAAATATAAAACTATGTATAATAAGTGCCAAAAAAGAAAAATAAAGGAAGGCTGAATGCAATGGCTCACTCCTATAATCCCAGCACTTTGGGAGGCCAAAGCAGGAGGTTCACTTGAGACCAGGAGTTCAAGACCAGCCTGGACAATATAGCAAGACTTTGTTTCTAAACAAACAAATTCTTTGTATTTATTTTATTTATTTGAGACAGAGTCTCACTATGTTGTCCTTGTAGATGGTAGACTACCATGGCATCATAGCTCATAGCAACCTGAAACTCTTGGCTGAATTGATCCTATTGCCTCAGCCTCCCGAGTACCTGGGACTACAGACATCTTCCATAACACCTGGCTATTTTTTTAGAAACAGGGTCTTGCTTTAACTCAGGCAAGCCACCCACCTTGGCCTCCCAGAGTGCTGGGATTATAGGAGTGAGCCACCACACCTGGCCTAACAATTTTTTTTTTAATTAACCAGGCATGGTGGCATGTCCACCATGAGCCTGAGATAGGAAGATTGCTTGAGGTTACATACAGTAATCTATGATCATGCCACTGATTCCAGCCTGGGCAACAAAGTGAGACCTTGTCTCTATTTAAAAAATAAATACATTGGCCAGGCGAGGTGGCTCATGCCTGTAGTCCCAGCGCTGTGGGAGGCCGAGGCAGGTGGATTGCCTGAGCTCAGAGGTTCAAGACCAGTATCAACAGCAATGAGCCAGAGTAAGACCCCGTCTCTAGTAACAACATCAAAACAGCCAGACATTGTGGTGGGTGTCATGTAATCCCAGCTACTGGGGAGGCATAGCCAGAGGAATATCTAAAAAAGAAGAAAGAAAATGAACAACAAAAAAAAGTACTTCAAACGAATGAGCAAGCTGAAATTAAAATTTTTTTTTAATTAAAAAAAATAAATAAATACATTAATAAGGAAGATAAAAGAGATATGGAAGGGAGGGTGAAAGCTATTTATATAGGGTGGTCAGAAAGCCTCTAAAGAGACAGTTTTCGAAACAAGGCCTAAATGAAATGTGACAGTAAGCCAAGATAAACCCTGGGCACTGGGATTACAGGTGCGAGCTACCTCACCTAGCTCCCCATCTCACATTGGGAGATTTTTATTTTATTTATTTATTGATTGATCGATTGATTGAGAAAGAGTCTCACTATGTTGCCCTGGATAGAGTGCTGTGGCATCACAGCTTACAGCAACCTCAAACTCTTGGTCTTAAGTGATTGTCTTGCCTCAGCCTCCCAAGTAGCTCAGACTACAGGTACCCACCACAATACCCGGCTATTTTTCTGTTGCAGTTGTCATTGTTGCTTGGCCCAGGCTGAGTTTGAACCCGCCAGCCTCAGTGTATGTGGCTGGCACTATAACCACTGTGCTACAGGCGCCGCCATCATTGGGAGGTTTCAAGTAGCATGATCTGATCTACATTTTAAAAGATTGGTTTAGCTACTATGTGGAGAGTAGACTGTGGCCAGGCCAAACCGGAATCAAGGACAGCAGCTAGGGCTTGGCGCTCCCTTTTGACACATAGTGAGACTCTGTGTCAAAAAAAAAAATTTTAATTAATCCAACTAAAGGAAGATTCTGAGCTGGAAACTGAAATCATTCCTCTTTACAGCCTCTACTAAAATCCCTACCACTCTACAAAATGCCACTTACAAAGGATTAGTACTGGAATAGGAATTTGTTAATTCCTAAAAATCAATGACAAATGAGATGACAAATAACCCAATAACAAATGGGCAAAGATATACATGACTAAGAATTTCACAGAAGAGAGAACATGAATGGCCAATAAACATATGAAAAAATACTCAACTTCATTAATAATCAAAGAAATATAAATTCAAACCACCTGCAATTTCATTTTATACCCAATAGATTAACTAAATCTATTTAGTATCAATGTTTGGCAAGGATAGAGTAACAACCAAAACTCTTATTTCCTTTGATGGTTTATAAGTATTAGAAAATAGAGATTAGCTAGAAAAGTTGAAGCCGGCTGGGCACGGTGGCTAACACCTATAATCCTAGCACTCTGGGAGGCCGAAGTGGGTGGATTGCCTGAGCTCAGGAGTTCAAGACCAGCCTGGGAAAGAGCGAGATCCCCATCTCTAAAACATAGCCAGGCATTGTGACGGGAGCTGTAGTCCCAGCTACTTGGGAGGCTGAGGCAAGAGGATCACTTGAGCCCAAGAGTTTATGGTTACTGTGAGCAGTGACACCACAGCACTCTACCAAGGGTGACAAAGTGAGACTCAGTCTCAAAAAAAAAAAAAAAAAAAAAGGAGAGAGAAGTTGAAGCTATTGATATCTTATATCTAGCAGTTCCATTTTATACATATACCCTGAAAAAATTCTTAGCCATGTATACCAAAAGACATGTTCAGCAATATTCAAAGCAGAATTTATAACAGAAAAATCTAGAAACAAATCTAACTACTCATTGGCAATAAAATTAGTGAACAAATTGGTGGGTTATTATACATCAATGAAAATGAATAAACTACAGCTACCTATAGCAATAGGAATGAAACTTAGAAACAAAATGTTGAATGATAAAAAAGTCAAAGACGTCTACAAACAGCATTACCTCCCTCTCAGAATGGTTTAAAATAGGAGAAAGGACAAAATAAATCATCATAGGTAAAAATGTGAAGAAAAACGAGGAGATAATTGATAAACATAAAATTCAGGAGTTCCATAGGAAAGAAATATGTGGAGTCCTTCAGTGTTTTGGGTTTTTTTATTTGTTTGTTCGTTTGTTTGTTTCAAGAGACAGAGTCTCACTTTATTGCTGTCAGTAGAGTGCCGTGATGTCACAGGTCACAGGTCACAGCAACTTCCAACTCCTGGGCTTAGGTGATTCTCTTGCCTCAGCCTCCCAAGTAGCTGGGACTATAGGCGCCCACCATGATGCCCGGCTATTTTTTGGTTGCAGTTTGGCCAGGGCCGGGTTTGAATCTGCCACCCTTGGTATATGGGGCCAGCGCCTTACCCACTGAGCCACAGGCACTGCCCTTGTTTCTTTGTTTTAATTTTAGACACAGAGTCTCCCTCTACTATCCACACTATAGAGTTTAGTGGCATCATCATAGCTCACTAAAACCTCAAACTCTGGGCTCAGATAATGCTCTTACCTCAGTCTTTCAAACAGCTGGGAATAAGCACACAGCACCATACCAGGCTGACTTAAAAAAAATTTTTTTTAGAGAGCCAGGTGCAGTGGCTCACACCTGTACTCTGGGAGGCTGAGGTGGGTGGATTACTTGAGCTCATGAGTTCAAGACCAGTCTGAGCAAAAGCAAGATTCCATCTCTAAAAATAGCTGAGCACTGTGGCGGGCACCTGTAGTCCCAGGTAATCAGGAGACTGAGGCAAGAGAATCAATTGAGCCCAAGAGTTTGAGGCTACTGTGAGCTATGATGTCATAGCACTCTACTGAGAGAGACAAAGTAATACTCTGCTTGCACCAAAAAAAGACAGGGTCTTGCTATATTGCCCACGCTGTTAAATTCCCGGCCTCACTTGAACCTCCTTCCTTGGCCTACCAAAGTGCTGAGATTATCGGTGTGATGCACTGTGCCCGACCTTTCAGTAGTATTGGTAATGTTTTCCCTCCCCCACATTGGTAAAGTTTTAAATTGTGTGGGCTGGGGGTGGTGGCTTACACCCTTAATTCTCTCACTTGGGAGGTCAAGGTGGGCGGATTGCCTGAGCTCACAAGTTCAAGACCAGCCGGAGCCAAACAAGACCTCATAGCTGTGAGCTGTGATGCCACAGCATTCTACCGAGGGTGACATAGTGGAACTTCTGCCTCAAAAAATAAATAAATATCTGTGGAATAAATGAATACTTATTACTTATACTTTTTTTGTCTTACACACATTCTTTTATATGATTCAAATATTTCATAAATTTTTTTAATTAATTAATTTTTTTTTTTTTAGAGACAGAATCTCACTTTGTTGCCCTCGGTAGTGTGCTGTGGCATTTCAGCTCACAGCAACCTCCAGCTTTTGGGCTTAGGCAATTCTCTTGCCTCAGCCTCCTGAGTAGCTGGGACTACAGGCGCCCACCACAAAGCCTGGCTATTTTTTTGTTGCAGTTTGGCTAGGGCCGGGTTCGAACTCGCCACTCTCAGTATGTGGGGCCAGCACCCTACCCACTAAGCACAGGCACTGCCCAAATATTTCATAATTTTTTAAAAGAAAAGTAAAAACCTACTTTAATCATAATGCCCCCAATGATTTATTTATTTATTTCTTGGGGGGAGACATTGTCTCAGTCACCCAGTCACCCTGGGTAGAGTGCTGTGGCATCATAGCTCACTGTAACCTCAAACTTGGGCTCAAGCAAGTCTCTTGCCTCAGCCTCCCAAGTAGCTGGGACTACAGGCACCTGCCACAACATCCAGCTATTTTTTTTAGAGATGAGGTCTCGCTCTGGCTCAGACTGGTCTCCACCTGCCTTGGCCTCCCAGAGTGCCTGGCTCCCCAACGTTTTCTTGAGTAATACCCTTAAAGCACAAGTAATCAAAGCAAAATTGGACAAATAGGATCACATCAAACTAAAAAACTTCTGCACAGCAAAAGAAACAATCAACGAAGGGAAGAGACAACCCACAGAAAGGGAGACAATAACTGCAAACTACTTGTCTGCAAAGGGATTAATAATTAGAATATAGGGTGGCGCCTGTGGCTCAAGGAGTAGGGTGCTGGCCCCATATACCGGGAGATGGTGAGTTCAAGCCCGGCCCCAGCCAAAACTGAAAAAAAAAAATTATTATTGGGGCAGTGCCTGTGGCAAAGGAGTAGGGCGCTGGCCCCATATACTGGAGGTGGCAGGTTCAAACCCCACCCCGGCCAAAAATTGTAGAATAATAATAATAATAATAATAATAATAATTAGAATATATAAGGAGCGCCAACAACTCAATAGAAAAAAATCAGTCCAGTGAAAACATGGGCAAAGGATTTGAATAAACATTTGTCAAAAGAAAACATATAAATGTCAAGCAGGCATATAAAAAAAAATCACGACATCTTTCGTCATCAGAGAAATGCAAATCAAAACTACAAAGAAATATTATCTCACCCCAGTCAGAATGACTTTTTTAAAAATATATATATATAGAATGGCTTTTATAAGAAAAAAAACAGGCAATTGAAAATGCCGGTTGAGGGTATGAAGAAAGAGGAACCCTCAGATACTGTTAGTGGGAATTAAATTAGCAGAACCACTATGAAGAACAGTATAGAGGTTCCTCAAAAAACTAAAAATGGAACAACCAGATGACCCAGTAATCCAACTGCTGGGTATATATCCAAAATAGGGAAATCAGTATATGAAAAAGATAAACGCCAATGGTAACTGCAAAAAAAAAAAAAGAAAAAGATAAACGCACTCCCATGTTTACTGCCATACTATTCACTAAAGCCAAGATATGGACTGAACGTAAGTGTCCATCAACAGATGAATGGATAAAGACATTATGGTACTTATACACAATGGAATATTATATAGCCATAAAAAAGAATGAAAACCTGGTGGCGCCTGTGGCTCAGTGAGTAGGGCGCCAGCCCCCATACCAAGAGTGGCGGGTTCAAACCCGGCCCCGGCCAAACTGCAACAAAAATTTAGCCGGGTGTCGTGGGGGGCGCCTGTAGTCCTAGCTACTTTTGGGAGGCTGAAGCAAAAGAATCACTTAAGCCCAAGAGCTGGAGGTTGCTGTGAGCTGTAACGCCATACCGAGGGCGACAAAGCAAGACTCTGTCTCTTAAAAAAAAAGAATGAAATCCTACCATCTGCAACACCATGGATAGAACCGGAAAACATTATGTTAAGTGAAATAAGCCAAGCACAGAAAGACAAATCTCACATGTTGTCACTCATATGTGGAAGCTAAATATTAAAAACAGTTGATCTCATGGAGACAGAGTAGAATGATGGTTACTAGAGGCTTGGAAGGGTAGCAGGGAGGGGGGATAAAGTGAGGATAGTTAGATGGTTAAATAGTATGGACAATAACTGATAGCACAGCAAAGTGACTATAATCAACAGTAAGTTAGGGTATGCTTTAAAACAATTAAAAGGGTGGAATTGGAGCCAGGGGATGTGGCTGACACCTGTAATCCCAGCATTCTGCGAGGCCGAGGCGGGTGGAGTCTCATCCTCGGTATAGGGGGCTGGAGCCCTACTAGCTGAGACACAAGCTCCGCCCTCTGTTTTGTTTTGTGTTTTTTTTGGGAGACAGAGTCTCACTTTATTGCCCTGGGTGGAGTGCTGTGGTTTCATTGCTCAGAGCAACCTCAAACTCCTAGGCTCTAGCGATTCCCTTGCCTCAGGCTCCCAAGTAGCTGGGACTACAGGTGCCTGTCGCAGCACTCGGCTATTTTTAGAGACGGGGTCTTTTTCTTGCTCAGGCTGGTCTGGAACCCATGAGCTCAGGCAATCCACCCGCCTTAGGCGATTCTCTTGCCTCGGGAGACTGAGGCAAGAGAATCACCTAAGCCCAGGAGCTGGAGGTTGCTGTGAGCTGTGTGACACCAGTTGTGTGACCAAGGGCGATAAAGTGAGACTTTGTCTCTTAAAAAAAAAAAAAAGCCTCGCGCCCGTAGCACAGTGGTTACAGTGCCAACCAATACACTTAGTCTGGTGGGTTCGAACCCAGCCTGGGCCAGCTAAACAACAATGACAACTGCAACAAAAAATAGTCAGGAGCTGGGGTAGGCGCCTATAGTCCCAGTGCCGCCCCAAATGAATAATTTTTTTAAAAACATGGTACCCCGGCTTGGTGCCTGTAGCTCAAGCAGCTAAGGCGCCAGCCACATACACCTAAGCTGGTGGGTTTGAATCCAGCCTGGTCAGACAAACAACAATGATGGCTGCAACCAAAAAATAGCAGGGCATTGTGTCAGGCATCTGTATTCCCAGCTACTTGAGAGGCGCAGGCAGGAGAATAGCTTGAGCCCAGGAATGGGAGGTTTCTGTGAGCTGTGATGCCATAGCACTCTACCCAACAGCCTGAGGCTCTGTCTCAAAAAAAAAAGAAAAATGGTACCCCTTGATTTTTCTAGCTAGAAGTCATACTACACCCTCAACTCCTATTACTCATATTGCCCATTAAAACCTGTTGTATATTATTAATATATATATATACATATCTTTCTTAGTGATTAATAATTGTTGCCTCCCTTTTATAACCACTCACAACATGTAGCACAATACTTTGAGCATAGTAGATGTTCAACAAATATTGGCTGATCACTTGAAGTCACAGGAGATAAAGACAGACCAGAAAGACCATGTCTATGCTACTTAATATGTATTTGAAGATAAAAGAGAACTTAGTAATCATCTAACGTTCCCTACATTTTGCAGATGAGAAAGCTGAAGTCTGGAGATTTTCTCAAAGTTACATAATTAATTAGTAGCATCCTAAAATCTAGACTTCAGATCTACCTTCCCATCCTTAGCTTTTCACAGTACATCACAATGACTTCTTATTTTCTATTTTATCTGTGTGTTTTCCTTGGCTTTGGAGGGAACTTCCAATGGCAGGGATCAAATCTGTTCGCATAGATACTTAATCATCACTTCCAGGAAGTATGTTTGACACTGGGCAGTGCCTGTGGTTCAGTGGCAAGGGCGCCAGCCCCATATACTGAGGGTGGCAGATTCAAACCTGGCCCTGGCCAAACTGCAACAAAAACAGCCAGGCGTTGTGGTGGGCACCTGTAGTTCCAGCTACTGGAAGGCTGAGGCAAGAGAATCACCTAAGCCCAGGAGTTGGAGGTTGCTGTGAGCTGTGATGCCATAGCACTCTATTGAGGGCGATAAAGGCAAGACTCTGTCTCTACAAAAAATATGTATGACACATACAAATTTCTTCATACACATTCCAAGGAACTTAAATTCTTCCTCAGCAAAATCTTTTTAGGACATCCTTCCACCACCATCTCTTCCATTTATTCTGCTGTCAGAAACCTGCATAATAGTGATCCTTTCCCTTCCTTCATCTACTGTTTTCTTTCTCCAGAAGTAGGGAGGTCTACTGATGGCTCACAGTCCTGTGTTGGGGAGCTGATTTAGCAAGGGAAAGTAAAAAAAAAAATCCATCAATCCAATTCATAGCCCAGGAGCTTGAAATTTAACAATCACAACTAAATACAGAAGCTTAAGGCTGGGCACCCATAGCTTAATGTTTAGGGCACCAGCCACACACACCAGGGCTGGTGGGTTCAAACCTGGCCTGGGCCTGCTAAACAAACAAAAAATAATAAAATAAAATAAAAAATAGCCAGGCGTTGTGGCAGGCACCTATAGTCCCAGCTACTGGGAGGCTAAGGCAAGAGAATCACTTGAGCCCAGAAGTTTGAGGTTGCTGAGAGCTGTGACACCACAGCACCACAGCACGGTGACAAAGTGAGACTCCATCTCAATTAAAAATATATATATATAGAAGCTCAAGATCTAAGGATAGTCTTTATCAATGTGCAAAGGTACTACTTCAATGTGCAGAAAATTACCTGTTTAGCAGGAAAAATGAATCCCCAAAAGTTAACACCAGATAGAACCTTAGAGATCATCTACTTCTCTTCCTGATTTTTCCAAATGAGAAAACTGGAGCTTTGAGAGATGAAGAAACTTGCACAGTTACCAACAGGGTGGTAGCAGGGCTAGGACTAGACTCCTAGTCTCCTGCCTCCAAAACAGCTATTCTTTATGTACTGGCAACATGTGCATCTAGCAAAACACCATCATAAAGTAGCCTCTTCCTAAGCCATCAGCAATGAAAAATATACCATTCAAATCCTTCCTCCTCTCTGGCAATATTTTCCTTTGCATTTCTTTCTGTGTTCTCTCTCTCTCCTCTGTTTCTGTGAATCTCTTTGAGATTTGAGACTGAACTATGTGCAGCATGCCTGCATGATTCTCTTGATTTTTTTTCTCTAAGCTACTATTTTCCTGTCCAAAGGCAAACACGTATAAGGCAATAAGACTCTCTTGGTGACCTTTATGGAAAAGAATACTTGAAATTTCTATAAGAGAGAAGCTGAATCTCCCTCCTAACCTATCCAGTCAATTAAAATGAGTCTCTTTCCCCCCCCCCCCCCCTTAACCAATCCTGAAAAAGAAAAGATCAATCTCATTTCTCCATCACCACTGTGTAGGGAGGCTGCTAACCAGTCAGAATCTGCCACTAGCAGTTATCAGAAAAACTGGCCAATCAGGCCAACCTTGTTACATGGTCTGGTAGGAAAAGAAAGGGATTGATTGGAAAGGATAGTTCTGGCTCCACACCCTTTCCTTCCTGGACCCCAGTTTTCCTTCTGTGAGACGACAGACCCTTTCTCCAAGTCCATAATTGACAGGATCCCTAGATCCTCATCTAATCTTCTCTTACACCATCTTTTGTTGTTTTCAAATTCATTCCTCTTCTCAGATCCGTCCATCCACTTTTTGTAGTCTCACTGTACCCCTATGCATGTAATTCTGGCTTCAAAACCTGTAGAACTGGCCCCCAGGATTCTCAGCTTCCCCACAGATCTCTACTCACCAGCATGTCAAATAACTTTATTTTGTATGATTTACATAGGTGAGAAAGTTTTTTAAGTGATAGTTGAATCTCTTTCATGAGATACCCTCTCAAGGGCCTTGCAATAAACAGTCTCCAGGGAGCAAAGCAGAATTGGGTTGCGAAACTCCTAACTATAATAACAAAAGTGATGATGATGGTGGTAATGATGATGCTAGCTATTATTGAACTCTCACTGGATACCAAGTACCTTGCTTAAAGCTTCATGTACATTATCCCAATATTGGCTGTGGGGTGAGCACTATCATTATTCCCAATTTACATAGGAAGAAATCGATTTAGAGTGATTAAACAGCTTGCCCAAGGTCACAAAGCGACTTGGGAACCGAGGTTTGTCTGAATCCAGAGTCCTCTGCGGTATGGGGTTAGAGAGTATTAAATGTTGCAGGCTGTATGTAATAACTTTTAGGAGGAGCCAGCTTCTTGGCCCTGGTGGATGTGAAGCTGAGAGCCTTGTTGGCGGGATGGCGGGTGTCTAGGGACTTCAGGAGATAAACTCAAGTCCTTGCTAGCCTGTCGTCCCCCTTTCCCCCCCGCAGCATCTACACAGTATGTGGCCCCGCTTGGTACTTGAGTAAATACCTGTTGACTGAATCCCAAGGGTCCCTGTCCGGTTCTCCACTTTCCCGCCCGCTCCAGGTGCAGTCAACAAGCAGATGCAGAGAGAGATTTGGACATTTCAAGAAACCTGAGAGAATCCTAATCGAGCCGGAACCGTGAATTTAGGAAAGGCAAGCCGTCCCTTCTCTCCTCGCCCGCTTCTCCTATTTCTCCCCACTCCTTCCTCCTCCCTTTCAGGAGCTTAGGACCATAAAAATGCAGATGGAGGATCGGTGTGAAATAACGGGCCCATATAAATCCCTCTGCCGCCCGCCTGCAAGATGGATTGGCGGCATTGAAATTCCTCCGCGAGGATAATTAAACTCGGGGCCTCATCCGGGCAAAATTACATTCCTGTAATGGCGTCGCTCGGGGTCCCGGGAAATTGCTCCGCGGGCTTTCAGCGGCGGTTTTTATCGTCGGCCGGGGTGTGCCTGGCTGCGGCTCGCCTCTCCTCCGGGACCGTAAAGCTGCTGCCGTGATTTATCCTCCCCTTCTCCCAAATCCGATTAAATGGAGGCGCTCGGGGCCGGGCGCTGCGGGGCCGAGGAGCCGGGAGGGGCAGCGGGAAGGACGGGGCCAAGGAGGGGAGGACAAACGGCCCCACAGAGGGTGGCGGATTTGGCTTTATTTACAGCCGCGGCTTTCTTTTTATTTTTTATTTTTTATGGGGGTTTGGTGAGCTTTTTCCCATCGTGCATTCAAGAACGATGCCGGGGTGGCTGAGGTTTGGAACTGGGTAGGCCTTGCTGCCCTCTTCCAAAAGGCAGGTCGGGTTTTGTCGGGGAGACCAAGAGGCCTATCAGAAGAAATGACGTTCGGGAAGCCCCCCACTTCCTTCCACCAGGGGAAGGGCACGACGAGAAGACAAGGCTTTCAGGAGAGTACCTCCTGTGGGGAACTGTTATCTCAACTCTTGTAGGTGAAATCTGGGCAGAGACGCAGGCATGCCTGGGTGACTTCGACTGCTTACACCAGGTTACAAGTGCCCATTATTATGAGGCTGTCCCAGGACTAGGGAAAGAGCTTTAGATCATACTTAGCCCCTATCTTCCAGCTCGGTGATGCTGGTTTTTTCATGGCTTATCATTGGAATAAGAACAAGGAAAAGTGGGGGAAATGTGAGCCACCAGAAGCAAGTTGGGCATTTTGCTGACTATTCGCCCATTACAACGGTTTCTCATGAAGTGATGCCTTCTATTATCCCCCGCGTAATAGAAGGTAGGAATCCCAAGATTACACTACCATCTCCATTTTAGGTACTGAACCTCAAGCCTGACTGTATGCTATTTAAAGCGAACTCTCAGTAAGGTGGGGCTTTTTGTTTTGTTTTGTTTTTTGCAATGTGACTGCGCGTGCTCGGAAAAGGACGCAGCTCCCAAATCCTAAATGCCATGCACACCAAACCGCAGGCCACGTAGAGGATCGGCTTCCTTTGTGGAGTTGGCCTAGTTTCTGCAAGCGGTCAGCTCTGTCTGTAGTTTCTCCTCTCAAACGCCAGGTGGAGCAATTGGCTGGGTACCGCCACACAGCTGGAGGGCGGCGCTGTCGCGCCCGGGCCGACACTCCCACATTCAACTCTCTCTATCCATGACCGACCGACTCGTTGGCCCGGGCTACGCATGCGCTGAGCTTTCCTTTCGCTATTCCCGCCCCCCGCCCCTCTCTGTCTTCTCTGCACTGGGAGCAGGTAAGGCTTTGGGGCTTCGTGCTTTCTCCGCGTCGCGCAGGCGCGCGGGGCACCCCACAGCGTACGGATGCTTTGAGGTCCTTACCTTGTTTACTCCTACCCAGGTTCTCGCGCCCTCCCTGGCTCCCGGTGTCCCCCAGCCTTAGAACTGCCTCTTCCGAGTGCCGGTGACCTCCAACCGCGAGGGCCTGGCGCCATCTTGGATGTCTCGTGGCGGGGGGGGGGGGGGGGGGGTACCTGTGATCTGGCTAAAGTCAGATTCTGGAGTGCTCATTGTCACTTAGTCCGACCCAGCCCTTACAAACCCTCTTCTTTCAGATTGTCGCAATCCCCAGACTTTTCCCCTCTTGTCTTGAGTTTTCTCCCCTTCATCCTGATTCTTGCCTTCTTTACTCAAGTCTCTAGACTTTGGCCCCAGGACACCTGGTGCTCCAAGCAAGTAGTGGGGATAGTGGGTTGTATGAAGCCACCAATCCCTCTAGTCAGCACCCTTCAATTTAAAAAGTGAATCATGAATATGGTAGAAGTGACCCGAACAGCCAAAACTACCTTCCCATCTGGCTGTGGCTTGCGAGAGCCAAAGCAGGGAGGCAAGTGTCTGTAGAACCACTGGTTGTTTTTCAGTACCTTTCTCTTACTTTCCTGACCCTGTGGTGGTGAGCTGGAAAAGATTTCTGTTAGAGACAGCAGGGCCAGAAGAATGGGTTAAGGCCAAGCATGAGACTCTCCACCTGACACTTTTACAAGTTTATGAATCTCCCCATATTCTGCCTTTAAGAGGGGAAAAAGGTTTAAGAATGGGAATGGTTAAGTTAGCACTCCCATAGCTCTGACACATCTACACGGATGAAGAAACCCATGATAAGCCTTGATTCTGGATGGTGCCTTTGCCCCAAGTTGTAGGCAACCATTTGCACACTGGACATGTTTAGGTGGCTGGTGGTAGGGTCTGCACTTTGTGCAGGCTTTCTTAGTTTGCCACCCTTTTTTGTGGGCCATGCCAGCATTGCATTAAACTCTTTATATATATTAATTGTAAATGAGCGAATTTAATCCTAAGAACTACATTTTACAAATGATCATGAGATCTAATTGCTTTGGGGAAAAACCTTTTCCTAAAAGATTTAAAGAAGTATTGGATTATGACCCAAGAAATCCTGAATATTGGGCAACAGAATTGGGTTAGAACTATATAAGAAGAAATCAGAGTTCTATACAGAGTGACATGGTGTGTTCTTAGGAAAAAGAAAATGGTTGTAGACAGGACAAGAGTTGAAGACACACATTAAAAGTAACTAATATCCTAGGGCAGGGTGCGGTGCCTCACACCTATAATCCACAGGTTCAAGACTAGCCTGAGCAAGAGCCATACCCCATCTCTTAAAAACAACTGGCTGTTGGGCAGCCCTGTGGCTCAAAGGAGTAAGGCGCCAGCCCTATATGCTGGAAGTGGTGGGTTGAAACCCAGCCCCAGCCAAAAACTGCAAAAAAAAAAAACCAGCCAGGTGTTGTGGAGGACACCTGTAGTTCCAGCTACTTGGGAGGCTGAAGGCAGGAGGATCACTTGAGCAAGAGTTTGAAGTTGCTGTGAGTTATGACACCACAGCACTACTGAGGGCGACAAAGTGAAACTCTGTCTCAAAAAAAAAAAGAAAAGTAACTTAAGATTCTAAATTCAGAAGTATAATACACCTGGGACAATTTGAGTTCAATTCATGTATATGGAAGTGGCAGTTTGACTGGTTTAAGCATTCACTAAGTATTTCAGCCTATGGCCTGTAAGAAAGCTTGTTAACACATTGCTGACCAGTCACAAGTTACTTGGAAACATGGATAGTTTCTAGGTAAAAGATTGCTGGCCAAAAATGTGTTAAAAGGGAGAGGATCAAATAGCTGGGTGCAGTGGCTCATGCCTGCAATCCCAGTACTTTGGGAGTTGGGTGGCTGAAGCAGGAGGGTCACTTGAGGCCAGAAGTTGAGACCAACCTGTGAAACATATAGAGACCCTGTCTCTAAAAAAATGAAATAAAAAAACTGGGTATCATGGCAGGTGCCAGTTGTCCCAGCTACTTCGGATACTGTGGCAGGATTCCTCCTGTTCCTGCTCCTGCTCAAGCCTAGGAGCTTGAGATTACACAGTGAGCTGTGATCAGGCCATTGTACTCGAGTCTGGACAATAGAGTTAGACCCTATCTCTTAAAAAAAAAAAAAAATCTGAGTTCAAGTCCTGCTTCTACTCTTACTGTAGTTTTAAGACTGGTTTAAAGATGGTGCTACTATAGTTAAGTATGCCTAATAATCATTTGGGAAATACAGAGCACTTGGGCCTTATCACCAGAGATCTTGACCAGGAAGGGCAAAAATGGTATATGTTAATGCATATACCACCCGCATTCCCAAATAATTTTGGTTTAGGTAAGCTTCTCACTAAACTTGGAGAAACCTTGACTTTATGTCTTTAACTTGCGCTCTCTTCTAAGTTCAGTACTACCAACTTAGAACCTACAGAGTGCCAGGACTTGTTTAGATCTTGGGGATACACTGTTTAGTACTCCATAGTATGATGGTGGAAACAGTTTAGTAGCTATTGCTAAACATAGAGTTCCTCTTTGCTGTGCTTCATCCTGTTAATTAAGGTAGGAAATTGAAATGTTTTGAGGAATCATGTACTTTGAGGTTATCATTAAAGGTTGCTGCAGATCTAGTATCTTGGCAACAAATATCTTCCAAGACTAAAGACTCTTAGTCTTTAAAGCACAATTTTTTAAGGCCACGACAGTGAAGTCCTGAGAAGGGTTCTTTTTGAATAAAATCAGAAGAACTTAGGCAAAGGACTCTCTGGAAAAATTGCTTTGACATCCTCAAATCATGAGGCTAAAGAAGTGGTCCTAAAGCTGGTAGCAGGTGACTACTTATTCAGACTAGGGGAAGTCGCTAGATTGTAAGAAAATCATGGAAGTTGTGTGTCACTTCTGGAGGAAAATTATAACTTTAGGGTTTTAATTCTACCTGTGACCTTGACTTAAGCTCAATCACCCCACTCTCTAGACCATTTAAGCTTTCTAGAGCACCTCTAGTTCTAATAAGGATGTTAGTTTAGTGAGCAAGGACAATGTTTACAATGCTGCTTCTGTAATTCCAGCTTTCCTGCCAAAGCCCCTCACCCCCGAAAATGTTCGCCTGCTCAAAGTTCATCTCCACCCCCTCCTTGGTGAGTACCTACTTTTTCTGTGATAGTTTTAAAGTAGGTTCCAATCTTGTCTCTTCCTTGCTATCAGACTTTGTTCTTCACAGCTAGACTAGAGGAAGGGGAATGAGATTCTTGGGAGGGAAGGCACCATGCTGTGTAGCCTAATAGGAAAGTGATTGCTAGATGCTCCCTTGCCCCATAGCCCTAAGCAGCCAGTTAACTGCTCTTATCCACCCATCTTAGGTATAGATAAGAATTTAAACCAAAATTAGGTTATTCCTGATACAGAAACTATGTTCCTTGTAAACTGGAAGCCAGTCAGAGGTCGTAAACAGAAAGTAGATTATATAACTTAGGCCAAGCATGCACTGTGTGTAGGATCTTGTCCTGAGTAAGCCATATCTAGGAGTTCATTTTGGTATTTAAATTTGGGTGGGAAACTAAAATACACATAAATACATATTGGAAAAATCAGAAGGAAGAGCATGGAAGAAATTAAAATATCTATAGTGGAGACAGTTGGTTCATCCATAAGTTAAAAGAGAGTGCGCCTGTGGCTCAGTGATTAGGGCGCGGACCCCATATACTGAGAGGGTGGCAGGTTCGAACCTAGCCCCAGCCAAACTGCAACAAAAAAAATAGCCAGGCGTTGTGGCGGGCGCCTGTAGTCCCAGCTACTCAGGAGACTGAAGCAAGAGAATCGCCTAAGCCCAAGAGCTAGAGGTTGCTGTGAGCTATGATGCCATGGCACTCTACTGAGGGCAACAAAATGAGACTCTGTCTCTTAAAAAAAAAGAGTGATACTATTAGTGCTATTAATAGGTACCATTTATTGATCACTTACCAAGTGCCTGGAACTGAGTTTACCAGTTTGTGTATATTGTAATCTCATTTACTCTTCAAATCTGCCCTGAGAGGGGCGGTGCCTGTGGCTTAAGGAGTAGGGCACAAGCCCCATCTACCAGAGGTGGCGGGTTTAAACCCAGCCCCATCCAAAAACAGTT
Organism: Loris lydekkerianus; assembly: GCA_963574355.1. Taxonomy (NCBI): domain Eukaryota; kingdom Metazoa; phylum Chordata; class Mammalia; order Primates; family Lorisidae; genus Loris; species Loris lydekkerianus. The sequence continues at coordinate 60,325 of CAUYPK010064314.1, forward strand.
AAAAAAAAAAAAATCTGCCCAGAGAGATATTGTTCCCATTTGATAGATGAGAATGCAGGTTTAGAAAGATTTAAGTGACTTGCTAGGCGTGGTAAATCACGCCTGTAATTACCACGCCTGTAACCCCAGCATTGTGGGAGGCTGCTTAAGCTCAAGAGTTCAAGGCTTGTCTTAGTGAGAGTGAGACCCCAACTCATAAAAAAAATGGAAAAGCCCAGCTGAGTGCCGCGGCGAGCACCTATAATCCCAGCAGCTTCCAAGTCTGAGGCAGCAGAGTGCCCACGCCTGAGTCTGAGGTTGCAGTGAGCTACAGCACCATTGCACTCTGCTCGGGGCATAGGGTAGAACTCTGTCTCAAAAAAAAATATATATATATTTTTAAGTGACTTGTCCAGAGATCACACAGCTGATAGGGAGTTAAGATTTGAATGTCGGCTGGGTATAGTAGCTCACACCCACCTATAACTCCTAGCATACTGGGAGGCTGACGCAGGAGGATTGTTAGAGTTCAGGGAGTTTGAAACTAACGTGAGCAATGGTGGGATCTCATCTGTACTAAAAATAGAAAAATTATAGCCAGGTATTGTGGTAGGCACCTATAGTCTCAGTTACTTGGGAGCCTGAGGCAGGAGGATTGCTTGAAGCCAGGAGTTTGAGATTGCTGTGAGCTAGGCTGAGGCCAGAACACTGTAACGTGGGGCAACAAAGTAAGACTGTCTCAAAAAAAGATGCGAATGCCAGTCTGTATAACTCTCCATGCTGGCTATTAACCACTGTGCTATCTGTTTTTAGAGGTACTGGCTTTGTGGTTAGTCAGAAAAGGCTACCAAAAGGAGATAAATTTTGAGCCTGGACCTTTGCGCCTATTTTCCAGAAGGGTGTGTTCAGGGAAAGATGTCCAGTTGTGGGCTTCCTTCTTGTGGGCCTGCCATTACTGACACAGTTGGTCCCCAACTTAGTTTAACTTAGGAGTTTTTTGACTTTATGATGATACAAAAGTGATATGCATTTAGTAGGAACCATACTTCTAATTAAGAATTTTGATCTCTCCCCAGGCTAGTGATAATGCAGTATAATACTCCACAGCGTTCTGTGCTGCCATATGATTTTGCCCAGCTAATGTAAGCATTTTAAGCACATTTAAGGTTAGGCTAGACTAAACTCCAATGTTTGCTAGGTTTGGCGGATTTGAATGCATTTTCAACTTCTGGTGAATTTATCAGGACATAACCCCATGATAAGTTGAGGAAAGTCTGTCTGTATGTGTTTATGTATATATCTCCTTTGTTTAGTTAAGCAAATGTTACTGAGGCTTAGATTTCTTACTCTCAAGGACTGTAAGAGGATATTGCAAGAGTAAAGTAATCCCTTATGGCCCAAAAGGAAGTAGACTTGCTTTCCTTACGGCAAAGCCCAAGAAGCAAGAGAAATGATGTGGTTCTTGAATCCAGACTTTGCTAAAAGTAAGATCTAAGATTCTGATTTAAGGGTGAGAATGGAAAGGGCATCAGAGGAGAGGAGATCGTTTCTGATGAAGTCCTTGACCTTCCTGCCCTTGTGTCATCCCTGCTAGGTCAAGAGTACCTCTCAGCTGCTGAGCAGACCACTGTCTGTGGTGGTGCTGAAACGACCAGAGACACAGACACGAACAGATGAGGTACCTTTCTGTTCCATTTGGGACTGTGGCTTTGGGGTGAGGGCTGGGGAGGGTTACCTGCCAGAACCAGCAGGGGGAGTACTTGGGACACAGACTAAAATTAGTGAAGTGTAAAGGCCATTGGCTTTAGGTAGAGATGGAAGACAGTTTTAAGACAATGTGTATTCTGGTTCTCCAGCTTTTGCCAGCAGCAACACAAGCCCGTATGTGCTACTGCGAACTTGGCCTAGTCTACTGACTTCAGATGGGAGCATCTAGTCTCAGGAAGATGGATGATCTTGGGGCACCAGAAATTGGCCCAGGGCCCCAGTTTAGGCCACACCTGAATTGTGAAGGCATGTGAAGTCTACCTCTTGCTTCAAAAGGTTCTTTGCTAGCATTTGAGAGTTTCCAGGGAGTTAAAAATGGTTTTCCATTTGAGGGAGAAACTTTAGGATCAGACAGCATAAAGGGTTTTTAAGTTTCCAAAGCAAAAGGATTTCCAAAAAAACTTTACCCTCTACCTGCCTCTTCTTTACAGAACCTCAGCATCTTGGCAGCCTCACGTTCCCTGGCCTCACTTGTCCCTAGTCGCAGCTTCCAAACCAGTGCTGTTTCAAGGGACATTGACACAGCAGCCAAGTTCATTGGGGCCGGGGCTGCGACAGTTGGTGTGGCTGGCTCTGGGGCTGGGATTGGAACTGTGTTCGGGAGCCTCATCATTGGTTATGCCAGGTAAGATAAGTTAGACCTTCCACTGGCTCTCTATGCTTTCCAAAGGTCTGGGCAGAAGTATTTGGGGGTTGGCCAGGCACGGTGGCTCATGCCTGTAATCCTAGCACTCTGGGAGGCCAAGGCAGGTGGATTGCTTCAGCTTAGGAGTTTGAGACCAACCTGAGCAAAAGCAAGACCCCATCTCTACTAAAAGTACAAAAATTAGCAGGGTGTTGTCTCAGCTACTTGGGAGGCTGAGGCGGGAGGATCTCCTGAACCCAGAATTTGAGGTTGCTGTGAGCTAGGCTGTTGCTATGTCACTCTAGCCTGGGCCACAGAGTCTGAGTCTATCTCAAATAAAGAAATATTCGGGGGTCTGTATACTACCCTGTATAGTAGTTATTAGCTACATGCAACTTTTAAATTTAAATCTTAATTAAAAATACATGCAATTTAGGTTTTTAGTCACACCAAATTTTAAGAACTTAGGAACCATATGTGGCTAGAGACTATTATATTCAACAGTGTAGCTGTAGAATGTTTATATTGTTGAAGAAAGCTCTATGGAACAAACAGCTTTGGTCTAGACCAGAGATTGGCAAACCAAGGTCAATTTTTGTGTGGTTAGGCTAAGAATGTTTTGGGTTTTTTTTATTTTTGAAAGGATTGTTTTGTTTGTTCAGTTTTGAGACAGAGTTTCACTCTGTTCCCTGGGCTAGAGTACAGTGGTGTCATCATAGATCATTGTAGTCTCCAACTCCTGGGCTAAAAGGTTCCTTTTGTCTCATCCTCTCAAGTAGCTGGAACTACAGGTATCTACCAACAAGCCTAGCTAAATTTTTTATTGTTTGTAGAGACAAGGTTTTGCTATTGCCCAGGCTTTAAAGATTTTTTTTTTGTTTTTAAGGTAATACAGCCCATACCTGGCCCCCATGACCTAAAATATTTACTGTCTGGTTCTTTACAGAAAAGTTTGCCATCCTGTTCTAAAGCCTCAGTGAACAGAGTGGCTTACTGTTTTGGGGAGTTTGTTAGTTTGTTTGTTTGTCTGAGACAATCTTGTTCTGTTGCCCTGAGTAGAGTGCTGTGGTGGCAGTGTAGCTCACAGCAACCTCAAACTCTTGGACTCAAGTGATCCTCTTGCCTCAGCCTCTCAAGTAGCTGGGACTATAGGCGCTTGACAAAATGCCTGGCTAAGTTTTCTATTTGTGGTAGAGATAGGGTCTCTCACTCTTGTCCAGTCTGTTCTCAACTCCTGAGCTCAAGTGATCCACCTGCCTCGGCCTCCATAAGTGCTAGGATTACAGGTATGAGCCACTGGGCCTGGCCCATAGTGGCTTACTGTTTTTCCCCCATCTGGAAATTTTTCCCTGTCACTCCTGGGAAAACTGGCTCTACAGCCAGCCCTTGCTATCTGACACCTGGGACTATTTAGTCTCCACCAACTTTAGACAACACACTGTTAGAACTGAATTAATCCTTAAGAGACCAGCAAGTTCTCTTAATGTCTTTGGGGAAATAGGTGTTTTTTAGGATGTGTGTTTAAAAAGACTTTCTATATCCACAATTCTGTTAAAAGCTGGTGGTGCTTTACCTTAACCACCAAGACTTCCAGAGGTATCAGGTTAAAGGAAATAACAAATTATATATTAAATTTCAAAGTTGGAGGTAGCCCTCTATCCTGTTTTAACTCATATCATAAACCCCACAGACCATGTGTAGCTTTTCAAAGCCTAAACTCTTGTACTATTTTCAAAGGAGAGAATGTAGTCTGTCCCTCAGACTCTTGTGTCCTCTGGAACAGTGTTTTCTAATTGTGTTCTATAAAGCCCTGGGATTCTGAGGATGTGCCCAGAGGCTGCTTTAGAGAACCAAACAAGCCTTTAAAATGTCCCACTTTTGTGCCATTGCAGTTTAGCTTTTATATGTTTGCTTTTTGGGGGTCATGCTGCTTGAAGTGTGACAACACTGCTCCAGATAGATTCTGTTAGTTTGGATGCTTTGCCATCCTGTTTGGACTCCAGATATTATTAAGTGTCCAGGCTGAGAGTCTGAAGTTATGGTAATGATAACTTAGCAGAAGAAAAGATAATGATTGTTTTTTTAACCTCTTTTTTGTTCTTTTGTCAGAAGATAGTGATTGTCCCTGGGCCATGTTACAGAGTTGTAGATTGTCCACTCACTATGCACTCCATGCTCATCCAGTCCCTGTGGAGCCCTTGATGCTTCAGGACAAGGATTTGGGCATGAACATGATGTGTCGCCCTGAAAGGCTTTTTTTTTTTTTTTTTTTGAGACAGGCTCACTGTGTCGTCCTCAGTAGAGTACATGGCATCACAGCTCACAGCAACCTCATAGCAATTCTCTTGCCTCAGCCTCCCAAGTAGCTGGGACTTATAGGCACATGCCACAATGCCTGACTATTTTTTGTTGTTTGTTTAGCAGGCTCGGGCCGGGTTTGAACCCACCAGCCCCGGTGCATGTGGCCAGTGCCCTAACCACTGAGCTACAGACGCCAACCCTGGAATGGCTCTTTAAATAAGACCATCTTGAAGAGGGGAATTCTCCCTGAGATGTTTGTCCTTTTCTTTGTGTGAACTAGAAACTCAGTCTTTTCTCCTCTTCTCCCAGGAACCCTTCTCTGAAGCAACAGCTCTTCTCCTACGCCATTCTGGGCTTTGCCCTCTCGGAGGCCATGGGGCTCTTTTGCCTGATGGTGGCCTTTCTCATCCTCTTCGCCATGTGAAGAAGCCGTCTCCACCTCCCATAGTTCTTTCTCCCATGTCTACTTTGCCCTGTGTATTCCTTTCCCATACCTCCCCAGGCAGCCTGGGGAAAGTGGTTGGCTCAGGGTTTGATAGAGGAAAGGTAAATAAATACTGTATTAATAAGATGTTTCTTGAGTCTCCTGTGTATATTTCTTTGCACAGTTGGCTGAGTGCCTTGGTGAGAGTACAAGGCCCAGAGGGTTGTGATGGATCTAAACACAATATGGCTCTGCCTGGACCCACTTGTTCTTAATTCTGTTGCAGTAAAGCTTTATTCAAATACACATAGCTCTCCTTTTTAATAACTTTCACCTAGCATGGCTTGCTACTTGCCTTGGAGGATGGGGGTCAGTATCAACTTACAATGCTGACTTAAAATGTCGATTAATGGGCTCTCTGTCCAACTGTCCTGGATTAAGCCCTCATTGTCACCTACCTGGTCTATTTAAATAACCTCTACTGCTTCCAGTCTCTTCCCTCTAGCATTTACTACTGCCCACCATTTGCAGATGATCCTCTTTAAGCATAAGGACTAGTTTGGTCAGTTACCAATTCAGAAACAGTCTGACCTCAGCTTTCTCAACTTCTTTATTATTCCTATACACACTGCCCATAGTGGATTATTAGCCTTTTTTTTTTTTTTTTTTTTTTTGAGACAGAGCCTCAAGCTGTCACCCTGGGTAGAGTGCTGTAGCATCACAGCTCACAGCAACCTTCAACTTCTGGGCTCAAGCAATTCTCCTGCCTCCACCTCCCAGGTAGCTGGGACTATAGGTGCCCACCACAACGCCCGGCTATTTTTTGATAGCAGCTGTCATTGTTCGGCAGGCCTGGGCTGGATTCTAACCCACCAGCTCAGGTGTATGTGGCTGGCACCCTAGCCACTTGAGCCACAGGCACTGAGCCATTATTTGCCATTTTTTTTCAAATTCTTTCTTGTCCTTACTGTATCTTCCAGCCTTGCCCTTTCTCTGCCCGTCTTTGCTTTCTTATTCTGAATCTTTGCTCACTTTCCTCTTTTTCAAACTCTGTTATCCCTGAAGACTTAGCTTAAGTGCAGCCTCCTTGGTGAGAGAGAGTACAAGGCCTTGAAGCTATTTTCTGATTTCCATCTATCCTCAGTCAAATGAGCATTAACCTCTAAAGGACCATAGAGCATGCACAGAGAATGAAGTTAGATTGTTGGTTTGTTGGGCCACATTCTACATCATGTTTATCTTTGTATTTCTAAAAGTATCTAGCACAGTGGTTCTCAACCTTCCTAATGCCATAACCCTTTAATACAGTCCAAAGGGGTCGCGACCCACAGGTTGAGAACCACGGATGTAGCATGAAATTCCTCAGGAGGTACTTTGTCAATTTTTTATTTAATCACCTAATCCAACCACCTCACTTCACATGTGAGGAAATGCAAGGTTTGAGAGATCAAAGGGTTCTCTTGGAGGCATTTACTAGCAGAGATGGAACTAGAACCAGAGTCCTCTCTCGCAGGTCAGAGTGTAAGACTTGGTCCTGTGGGACTCTCCTCGTGCACCATAGTGTTGCTGGCAACAGTGAGAGCATTTTCCCAAGTAAGTAAGGAAGGGCAGAGTAAGCAAGGATAAACCTTTTTTTCCCTTAAAGCTGCCTCAAGAAGGACTTTGGATTGTACAGTCAGTATAAAGGTGAGAAATTATTTACGTATTTTCTAAAGGCTCCATAAACTTTGAATAGCCTTATCTTACTCATATTTGAAATAACAGTATAAATTAATGTCCTGTCAAGAGATGATACGTAGGTGACCCCAAGGTATTACTTTTGGTACATTGGTGACTAAAATTAAATTTCTTTTTTTTTTTTTTTGTAGAGACAGTCTCACTTTATTGCCCTGAGTAGAGTGCCGTGGTGTCACACAGCTCACAGCAACCTCCAGTTCCTGGGCTTAGGTGATTCTCTTGCCTCAGCCTCCCAATTAGCTGGGACTACAGGTGCCCGCCACAACGCCCGGCTATTTTTTTGTTGCAGTTTAGCCAGGGCCAGGTTTGAACCCGCCACCCTCAGTATATGGGGCTGGCGCCCTACCCACTGAGCCACAGGCACTGCCCTCAGTGACTAAAATTAAAGCCCATGGTAAACTGAAGCTCAGGAAGCAGGTCACAGCAAATCATTAACGCTTGCATCTGTGCTATTGTGATTAGGGTGAGACGGATACTCTATAGTTTGCTTTCAGATTGCTATATCATCTTCAAATAACTATTATCTGGGCTGGGAACCTCATTAGATCACTTCCTGACTTCTGTCTCATCTAGCCCAGAGTTGGTGGGCTAGACCCAATTTACATATTGGGAGATGAGAAGTAGCCCTCCCTTTGTTTCTAGCATTGAATTTAAACCTCTAATGGGAGCCTTTGCTGCTCCATCCTCTTCCTGATTCATCAGGTATCTGTTTTCTTTTCTTGGTCCTTTCTTTGGAAGTGGCTTGAACTTACCCCTTAACTTAGATGTTTGGAGAGAACAAAGGTTAGATGATGAAATGGTTTTGCAAGAAGCTTAGAAGAAAATTTCTTCGGGAAGAATCAAGGCAACCTGGATCCTCTTAGATTCAGGCCTTCAACTCAAGTTGCCAACAACTTAGCATGAAGAGTGCTAATGTTTTAATAGAGAAACAGGGTCCAAGAGTAAATTTTCTGATCTCTCCAACTTTGATAACATTCATGAAAGCTTTTCTATTTATGCTGGTAGTGGTTTCTCCCTGTTTACTACACAGGGGTAGTGATACTCATTCCAGGGACTACACGAGTACGCAAAAGTGTGCTGAACATTAGGAAAGGACAATGCCATCAAAATGTAATGTGTACTGATGTTATAATTTGCTTTCTCATTCATAGCCATTTTATAGGCAGTGTTTCCCTCTCCTGGTTGGCAGAGAGAAGTGAACTATCCAAAATTTTTAAAGTCTGCCCAGGAAACATCTCAACCCAGGGATGGGCCTGCTCCCTCCTCTTCTTCAGTTTTTTTTTTTTTTTTTTTTTTTTGGCTGGGGCTGGGTTTGAACCTGCTGCCTCAGGCATATGGGGCCAGCGCCCTACTCCTTTGAGCCACAGGCACCACTTTCTTCTTCAGTTTCTTAAAGAGTCAGTTGTGTTCTTCAGCATGAGGGGAGGAACAGGTTTGTGCTATCCTAATTAGAAGTAAATTTGAAAATCATACAAATGCTGAACCACAGTAATAAGGAAACTGCTACAGCCTCCCTTTTAAATTAGAGCCAGGTTCTGTGGCTCATGCCTGTAATCCTAGCACTTTGGGAAGCTGAGGTGGGAAGATCACTTCAGCTCAGGAGTTGAAGACCAGCCTGAACAAGAGTGAGACCTCATCTCTACTAAAGATACAAAAATTAGCTGGGCGTTGTGGTGGGCACCTGTCATCTCAGCTACTCAGTAGGCTGATACAGAAGGATCACTTCAACCCAGGAGTTTTGAGGATGCTGTGAGCTTTGATGCCATAGCACTCCAGCCTGGACAACAGAGTGAGACTATGTCTTTAAATAGATAAATAGATGTATTACTTTCAGGGCTTTACAAGGTCATCAAGAGGAGACAGTTGCTTGGGGACAACACTGGTGATTAGCTTGAGTTTGTGGCTGTGAACCTATGGTAGTTCTGTTTCTTCACTCATGAAATGAAGGCATATTCATGTAGAATTCTGAAATAGAAAAAGGAAAAGCAGTAATATCACACCAGTGAGTAAAGAATATTGTCTTATTCCCCCAAGTTTTGAGCAAAGAAATTTTATCTTTATTGATAACCGTATCTCAAAATACCATGCATTTTCCAACATGTATCCTACAAATACATGGCTGGACATCTTGCTGCTCTTACCATTTGATGAGGAAAAACTAAAACATGGGAACATCTTTTAGTCCCCAGGCAGTCCTTAAAATTTCCTTATTTTTGACCATTTACCTTATGGTTCCCCTTCAGAAATGATAGAAAACATGGATAGGGCCATCTTAGCCAGGCTGCGGTAGTGGCAGCTCCTCTCCTAGCTTCGCAGTGCCGCCCAAGGACGACAAGAAGAAGAAAGATGCTAGAAAGTCGGCCAAGAAAGACAAAGACCCAGTGAACAAATCTGGAGGCAAAGCCAAAAAGAAGCAGTGGTCCAAAGGCAAAGTTTGGGACAAGCCCGACAACCTAGTCTTGATTGACAAAGCTACGTATGACAAACTCTGTAAGGAAGTTCCCAACTATAAGCTTATCACTCCAGCTGTGGGCTCTGAGAGACTGAGGATTCAAGGTTCCCTGGCCAGGGCAGCCGTCAGGAGCTCCTTAGTAAAGGACTTCTCAAACTGGTTTCAAAGCACAGAGCTCAAGTAATTTACACCAGAAATACCAAGGGTGGAGATGCATGAACAGGGTCCAACCAACCATATATTTGGAAAATATATGGTTGAACAACAACAACAAAAAAAAACATGGATAGAATACCAGGCACGAGGTCAGGCCCTTTTCATCTCCGATGATTGGCCCTCCTTATTAGTGTAAATGCTTAGTTAAAAATAGTTTACTCCCATTTTCTCCCCCCACCCAATCTCCCAAAAATCCTTTCCTTTTACCTTTTGAATAAGTGCTAGGGTAGGCAGAATTTTTTAAATGACCCTCCTTTTTTTTTTTTTTTTTTGAGACAGAGCCTTAAGCTGTCACCCTGGATAGAGTGTGGTGGCGTCACAGCTCACAGCAACCTCCAACTCCTGGGCTCAAGCGAATCTCCTGCCTTCACCTCCCAAGTAGCTGGGACTACAGGCATCCACCACAACACCTGGCTATTTTTTTTTATTGTTGCAGTTGTCTTTGTTGTTTAACAGGCCCAGGCCGGGTTTGAACTGGTCAGCCTTGGTGTATGTGGCTGCCACCGTAACCACTGTGCTATGAGCGCCAAGCCTTTCTTTTTTATATAACAGGTTGTTGTTGTTGTTGTTGTTGTTGTTTTTTTGGGGTGCGGGGTTGTTTGGAGACAGAGTCTCACTCTGTCACCCTGGACAGAGTGCTATGGTGTCAGAGCTCACAGCAACCTCAAACTCTTGGGCTCAAGCAATCCTCTTGCCTCAGCCTCCTGGGTAGCTGGGACTACAGGCATCTGCCACAATGCTCAGCTAGTTTTTCTATTTTTAGTAGAGAAGGGGTCTTGAACTCATGACCTCAGGCAATCCACCCATCTTGGCCTTCCAGAGTGCTAGGATTACAAGGATGAGCCACTATGCCTGACCAAAAAAATAGTATTTCACATGTAACTCTGCTTGAACAATGACCCTCTTAAAAATGACCTCCTGCCAGGAACAGTGGCTCATGCCTATAATCCTAGGACTCTGGGAGGCTGAGGTGGGAGGATCTCTTCAGCTCAGGAGTTCAAGACCCCATCTCTCCTAAAAATTGAAAAATTAGCCGGCCGTTGCTAGGGCCTGCCTATAGTCTCAGCTACTTGGGAGGCTGAGGCAAGAGGAGCTCTCAAGCCCAAGAATTTGAGGTTGCTGTGAGCCATAGCATTATACCCAAAGTTACAAAGTGAGACTTTGTCTCAAAAAAGAAAATAGAAAAGACCTGTGTGGGGCTGGGCACTGTGGCTCACACCTGTAATCCTAGCACTCTGGGAGGCCGAGGTTGGCGGATTACTTGAGCTCATGAGTTCAAGACCAGCCTGAGCAAAAGGAGACCCTGTCTCTACTAAAAATAGAAAAACTGAGGCAAGAGAATCACATGAGCCCAAGTTGGAGGTTGCTGTGAGCTATGATGCCATAGCACTCTACTCAGGGCAACTGAGGGCAAAAAAAAAATAGTAATTAAAAAAAAAAAAAAAGGTGCTGTGGCAAGTGCCTGTAGTCCCCAGCTACCTGGGAGGCAAGAGAATCACTTAAACCCTGGAGTCTGAGGTTGCTGTGAGCTCTGATACCATAGCACTCTAGCCAGGGCAACAAAGTGAGACTTCATCTCAAAAATAAATACATAAAATAATTTAACTTGCCATCAATGGCTTTGAAGATAGAGGGGAACATATACAAGGACCAGAAAGTGACTTCTAGGAGCTGAGAATGACCCCATAGCAAACCAACAAGGAAATGGTGACCTCATTCCTACAACTGCAAGGAACTGAGTTCTGCCAACAGACTGAGCTTGGATGTGGATTCTTCCCCAGAACAGGTAAGAGTCTGAAGAACTTGACTTTGTCTTGCTTAACTTTGGCTTTGTGAGACCACAAACAAAGAGCCCAGTCAAGTCTGCCTGGATTTGTTTGTTTGTTCATTTTTTTTTTTTGAGACAGAGTCTCAAGCTGTCACCTGGGTAGAGTGTGGTGGCATCACAGCTCACAACAACCTCAAAGTCTTGGGCTTAAGTGATCCTCTTGCCTCAGCCTCCCAAATAGCTGGGACTACAGGCAACCGCCACAATGCCTGGCTATATTTTGGTTATAGTTGTCATTATTGTTTGGCAGGCCCAGGGGATTCGAACCCGCCAGCTCCAGTGGTATGTGGTTGGCGCCCTAGCCATTTGAGCTATAGGCACCAAGCCATCTGCCTGGATTTGTGATCCACAGAACAGTAAGATAATAAATGGATGTTTATATATATAATATATACAGTGTTCCCTCGCCACTTCGCGCTTCATGTTTTGCGGCTTCAGTGCTTCACGGGTTTTTCCAAAATATTCATCAAAAAATAAAAATGAAAAAATACAACCATGTCGGCAGCCACATTGCGGAAAGGAGCGTTGTTTCATGTTGATGCATGCGAGAGAAGGATCCCTGCATGTCAAACAAAGAGATGAGTTGACTCAGAGTACATACCACAGGCTCTCATAAAGGCGCATGATTGGTTTCCGGTGCGACATCGACCAACGAGAGTACGAGTGGATTTATCCCTGTGAGTTGATTGTCTGCACATCATTGCAGCCTCACCTAGCATCTTCTCGTATTGTATCTCGCCAGTCTTGTCCATGATGTTGACTGTCTCGCATACTGTATTTTAGTGTTGTGTTGGCGATAACTTGTTTTGTGTAAGCGATAACTTTTTTTATTAATTAAGCCCTTATAATGCCGCCTAAGCTCTGTGCCCCTGTGAAAGCTTCCTCCAGGGCACCCAAGAGGAAGAAGATGATGACCATCAGCGAAAAAGTGAAACTTTTAGATATGATCAAAGAGGGCAGAAGTTATGCATCTGTGGCACACCATTACAGGGTGAATGAATCTACAGTGCGGTATATCAAGAAAGAGGAAGCAAACATCCGCAAAACTGCTTCAATAACCTTCAATAAAGAAGCTAAACATGTGGTAACTCCACGCAATAACAGAATTGTGAAAATAGAAGCTGCACTGGCATTGTGGATTGCTGATTGCAGGAAAAAGACAGTGAGTTTGGACACTAATATGATCAGGACAAAGGCCAAAGCTCTCTACAACCAAAATTCCTAGAGGGAAATCCTACTTTGCGGTTTTTCAGCTTTCG
>CAUYPK010064315.1:0-48229 GCA_963574355.1 Loris lydekkerianus
GAGGGAGGGGTATTGGTGGAATCACACCTACGGGGCATCTTACAAGGGTAAGGGTGAAACTCAGCAAATGTGAAATGTAAATGTCATGCCACGGTAACTAGGAAAATGCCAGGAAGGTTATGTTGACTATTGGGATGAAAATGTGTCAAATGGTCTATGAAACTAGTGTATGATGCCTCATAGTCATATTAATGTATGCAGCTATGATTTAATAAATTAAAAAACAAAAAAACAAAAAAAGTCTCAGCCAAAAACTTCCAAAAAGAAAAAAAAAAAAAAAAAAAAAAAAGAAGTTTAGTGTGTAAGAGACCTTGAAGATTTAATCCAATCCAGAAGCCATTTAGGGAGACATTTGAAAAGAGAGAATGTTCATAAGAAGAAATCATAGGTTAGATTAAGATTTAGTTAATACCCTGACTAAATCCCCGAAGGATGAGGGTGGAGAAATTGAAACTTGAGAATGAGTTTTAGTGATTTTGATAATGTCTGTTTAAAGGAGGAGAAATAAGCTTTGCTTTTTTTTCTGATGATAAATTCTGAATATGTATTTTCTGGACCCCATCTTCTATATGTTCTTATTTCCCACTTTTTCCCCATAAGCCAAGTAGGGTCATTTGGTTTTAGTACTGTTATGATGAGCTCATAAAAGTATGGCCAAGAGCTTTGAAAAATAGTTTTTGATAATTGCATATCAGTGTTGGTATCCTCCCAGGAGGCTATGCACTTACAGCCCCAATAGGGGCTTTTTCACATTTTGAGTCTGAATTTTGAGTACTGCAAGCATATATTTGGAGGCTATATGTTAAATTATAATGTTTTCCTAAAGAGGTTAAGGTATATAAATCAAGTTTAAATAATTCACATAAGGTGACATTAAAGAACACATTAGTGTGATTTGATTTTCTACATAATGTTTTTTCAATAGAGGTTTGACCTGACTTCCAAGTGTCAGACCATGAGTCAATGAGTAATTTCCATGTTTCTTCCTAGTGGCTAGACAGTGAGAGAAGCTGAGGGTTTTGTAATTGAGACCCATAAATATTAGGAAAGGTTATTAGGAATAAGAAAATTATGAGAGTGAGACAGAGCATGATTGCAGATGGGACAGATGTGTAGCCCACCTCTCCCAAGTCATCTGGTGAAATAAAAGGGGTCTGCACCTTATCCCCTCATGGATTATTGGTGTTGAAAGACAGCTGAAGACATGCAGTGAATTGGCAGATTGCTGTATATGAGGTGGAATTTGAAACCACGGACTCTGTTGTAGAAATTTTCCCTTCTTGGTTGTGCTGGCTGGCAGGCCCCTTCCTCACAGAGGTCAGAAGCTTGCAATTCCTGAAAAAACCCAATAGACAAAAATTTATTACTGAGCTGAGTTTAGCGACCAGAAAGGGGTGCTGGCCAAAGCCACAAGAGGCTAATCAACACAATGGAAAATTGAATTGAAGGGATCCCACCAGGGAAACAGACATTTTTAATTATCCAAAATGGCTAGTCTCACTGGAGGTAGATGATATCTCAAAGTAGTTTTGATTTGCATTTCTGTGATGATTAGAGATGATGAGCATTTTTTCATATGTCTGAAGGCTGTGTGCTTGTCTTCTTCAGAGAAGTTTCTCTTCAAATCCCTTGCCCAGCCTGCAATGGGATCCCTTGTTCTTTTCTTCCTAATGTGTTTGAGTTTTCTGTGGATTCTGGTTATTAAACCTTAGTCAGAGATATTACCTGCAAATATCTTCTCCCATTCTGAGGCCCGTTTGCTTGCTTTACTTATTGTGTTCTTGGCTGTGCAGTAGCTTTTTAGTTTGATCAAGTCCCAGTAGTGTATTTTTGAAGCTGCTTCAATTGCCCGAGGAGTCCTCCTCATAAAATACTCACCCAGACCGATTTCTTCAAGGGATTTCTCTGCACTATCCTCTAGTATTTTTATAGTTTCATGTCTTAGGTTTAAATCTTTAATCCAGTGAGAGTATGTAGTTAATGGTGAAAGGTGTGGGTCCAGGTTCAGTCTTCTACAGGTTGCCAGCCAGTTCACCCAGCACCATTTATTAAATAGGGAATCTTTTCCCCACTGAATGTTTTTAATTGGCTTGTCAAAAATTAAATAACAGTAAGTAGCTGGATTCATCTCTTGGTTCTATTTCTGTTCTAGACTAGCCTATATTACAAAATCCCAAGACCAGAGATGTTGGTGTGGATGAGGAGAAAAGGGAACATTTTTACATTGCTGGTGGAAATGCAAATTATTACATTCATTCTGGAAAGATATATGGAGAACACTTAGAGAACTAAAAATAGAACTTCCATTCAATCCTGTAATTCCTCTACTGGGCTTATCCCAGAAGACCAAAAATTACATCATAGCAAAGATATTTGCACCAGAATGTTTAGTGAAGCCCTATTCATAATTGATAAGTCATGGAAAAAGCCCAAGTGCCTATTGATCCATAAATTGTGGTATATGTACACCATGGAATATTATGAAGCCTTAAAGAAAGATGGAGACTTTACCTCTTTTATGTTTACAAGGATGGATCTGGAAAATATTCTTCTTAGTAAAGTATCTCAAGAATGGAAAAAAAGTACCCAATGTACTCACCCCTACTATGAAACTAGTTTAGGACCTTCACATGAAAGCTGTAACCCAGTTGTGACGTGAGAATGGGGGAAAGATGGAGAGGGAGAAGAGGGAAGGGGGAGCTGGGTAGAGGGAGGGGGACTGGTGGGATCACACCTGCAGTCCATCTTGCAAGGATATATGTGAAACTTAGTAAATGTAGAATGTAAATGTCTTGGCACAACAACTAAAAAAACGCTAGGAAGGCTATGTAGACTGGTGTGATTAAAATGTGTCAAACGGTTTATGAAACTAGTGTATGATGCCCCATGATCATATCGATGTGCACAGTTATGATTTAATAATAATAAAAAAATACCCAGGAATTGTGATGGGTGCCTGTGGTCCAAGCTACTTGGGAGACTGAGGCAAGAGAATAGCTTAAGCCCAAGTGTTGGAGGTTGCTGTGAGCTGTGACACCACAGAACTCTACTTAGGATGACATAGTGAGACTATCTGAAAAAAAAAAAATAATGACATTAAAAAAAGTTATCCTTGCTTCACCTATTCAACCTTCCCTCTCCCCGGTCATGAACTTCTGGCAACTACTAATCTTATTGTCTATAGTTTTCTTTCCCAGAATGTCATATAATTAGAATAATACAATATGTGAAGGCTTCTTGGTCTTTCTTCTTTCATTTGGCAATGTGCATTAAGTTTCATCCATATAATTTTGCAGATTGTGGCTCATTTCTTTTAATCACTGTTTATATATATAACATTTCATTGTATAAGTAGAGCACAATTTGTTTTTTCCACTTATCTATTGAAGGACATACCTTGCTTGCTTCCAGGTTTTGGAAGTTATGAATAAAATTGTTATAAAATAAAAAAAAAATGGCTGACACCTTCTACCAGAATAATAGGAGTGATTAAATAGATTGGACCATTCCTGGTGGGGAATATTAGTGTGCGCTGGCAGTTCAAGTATGCTGTGTGGAGAACTGGTGGGTGGCTGGACTCAAAACTCCAGATTCAAAAGTGAGACTCTGAGCCACAAAAACTGAGGATAAATTCTTCATGCACTGCAGCCATGAAAGATGGTGGCAGCTAGAGCCAGGCAGCCAGCCCCTTTCTTATAGCCAATTGCAGTTACAAGTTTGCAGAAGAATGTAGGAGAAGAGTGGAAAGATTTGTAAAGCTTGGATTCCTGCACCGAGTTGGGAGGTTAGATAGGAATGCTCTGGAACAGAGCAGCCAAATTTGGACAACAATTAGGTAATAAATTTTACAGAAACTTTAAAATGGCAACTGGCCAGGTAGGGTGGTTACCATGAAAACAGTGTAAGCTGTGAATCAGGTATAAGCCTGGAAAACATTCACAGTGCCACCTGGTGCCCAGAAAGTATATTGCATTATAAATATATTCCTACGAAAGTTGATCCCTACCTCATACATTTAGATGTATATTTCTACATATATACAAGAATAATATTTTTGTGGTTGGTGACTTTTTTCCTTTTTTTATCATCATTTTCTTGGTGGAGCTATTGTTAATTTTTTTAATTTTTAATATTTTTGTTTTTTTTCTTTCTTCTTTTTTAACTTTTTTATGAACACCCTTTTTTTAATTCCATCTTCATCTTCTTCCCTTCTTATGGTTTCTGAGAGTGCTTACATTATATTTTTAGAGGTTTGTTTGTTTGTTTGTTTTACTTTATTTTCAATTATTTTATGATTATCATTATTGTTATTGTAGTTTTTGTTGTTATTGTTTTGTTGTTATTTTGTTGTTATGTCTATGTGTTTCTGATTGTTCATGCATCTGTGGGCTTGTGTGTCTGGTAGCCTTTTTATCTGTTTATTTTCTCATTTGGTCTCAATGTGTTTGGTGTTTTGCTAAATCCTCAGATTGGCTATTTTCCCGAACTCCCATTTTTACATTCAACAAGGACAAGGGGGTACAGGGAATAACGGCTAATTGGAGCCAGCTCTCAATAGAAGCTCCAGTCTGGAGGGAGAGATAATGATGAAAAAAACAGAAAAACGCTGAAGCAAGGAAGTCCAGATGAGATATAAGATAGATAATTGCTCATCTTCCCTGTTGAGGAAAGCTTCAACTCCAGAGAAATTATTTTCAGGTACAGATGTCATCCCAAAGAGGTTGTATGACCATCCCCTCCCCTAAAAGGGTTGCTTGCTTACTGCGGAATCCCTACTGGTGAGCGATAAACTGAGGCTCTTCTTCCTCGCCCCACCAAAGGAAATTGCTGGAACTTGGGACTACTTCTCAAGAGAGCCCCTGTGGTGAGTCTGGGAATTCCCTTGTCTGGCAGGAAATTTGAACAAATATTTTTCTTGCCACCTTGATTCTTCAGTCTACCCACTACTACCACCTCCACCCCACCTCCCCTGGCCTGGCAGTCTAGAAGTACAACTTGTCCAGAATCCAGAATATCTGCATTTATTGGCTAGGATTGGGTATTGTATAGACGCTGGAAGTACATGTATGCTGTACCTGTGAATCCAGTAACTTCACAAAAACACATAGGGGGAAAGGTGACTGACCTGGCCCCAAAAAAGAATATCTCAGTAGCAGACAGGGACTTGGGTTCCTGCACTGCAGGTGGAGGCTCAGAAACTGCTGAGGTGCAAGCCCAAAAGGATGCACCTCCCACCCAACTTCAGCATTAGTAGAGTAACCCTGCTGGGGTCTTACTCTATAGAGTTATCTCCCCAACACTGTGGCCTGCTAGAGGGTACCAGATCTCACCCTACAGGATTCAAGAGCTCCAGAACAGCAGCAACAAAGTGCAGTGGCTGAGGGAGAAATTCTTTTGCTGTCTGGATATTCTCAGGTTTAGACTGAGCACAGGAGGAAATTTCTTCACTTGCCATTGAGGTCCTGAGGCAGGCAGATCTTAACTTCTTTTTCTAGATGGTTGTTGATGATGGTAACCACAAGGAGGAGGCAACAACCTAACTTTGATGCAGGAAGGCACATAGCCCTGGCACATTTGCTTATTGGACAGAACAGGGCCACAGAGACTGGGTTAACAGAGACTGCCTGAGGGAATACTAGAGGCAAGGGTAACAAAAGTTCAGTGGTGAAGAACTACCAAGATGGGGTAAGAGGCATTATCCCACTGGCTTTAAACCTCCCACTGGACATGATGCTATAACCCAACAGAGCACCAGTGGTGCTCAAATCACAATTGAGCTGCCAATAGACCCCTAACATGTAGTTGCTGGAGTCCTCTTCAATTCTCCAGCTAGAGACTGAGGACAATTGTCTGGGACAATTGTTCTGGAACTCTTGAACTGAACAATTACCTGAGGACCCTCCAAGGTGGGACCCTGGTTTTACTGTAGAGTGAAGTTTTGATTCTCCTCTTCCAAATATTGCCAGTGGGGGAAGGGATGTCCTAGTTGCTTGTATTAGACCAAAGCTGAGACTGCAACCTAGAGTGGCAGATTCACTAGAATTGGGCAGAGATCAGCTGAATACAAGGCAGAGCCACATACCTACACTACACCAAGCAGGCCTGTAGAGTCACAGACAGTAGTACCATAACAGTCCTTTGCAAAATTGTAATGAAAAGCTATGGTCACCAAATCTCAGTTCCTGGGTGAAGGTCTGGTCAAGCACAACCGTAGAATTTTCTAGTCCAATTTCACCTTACCTGCTCATCTAGCTAAACACTGAAAAACAATCATCTGGCAGAATCATCAGGAAAACTGTGGCAACATGAAGAAACAGAAAAGTTATATTCCCCCAAGGAATGACAAAACAGACAATCCAGAGGATCCCATTTACAAACAGATAGCTGATATGTCTGAAATTGAATTTAGAATTTGGATGGCAAACAAAATAAACAGAATGAAAGTAATGATGGAGGTAGAAACTGTAGGATTAATTCAGAAGATGTCTCAAGAATTCAATAAATTCAAAGACAAAATCACCAAAAATTTAGTCACATTGAGAACAGAAGTTGCAGCCTTACATGATATAAGAAATACAGTAGAATCCCCAGAAACAGAATGAAATAGGCAGAAGAAAGGATTTCTGACATTGAAAAAAAACTTTTGAATGATCCCAAATTTTCAAAGGGAAGAGAAATGAAGACCAAAAACAGATCATTCTCTCAGAGAGCTCTGGGATAACTCAAAGAAAACGAATATTTGCCTTATAGAGATTCCTGAAGGTGATGAAATAGCTTCACAAGGCACAGAGGCTCTTCTTCATGAGATTCTGAAAGGGAACTTCCCAGACATGCCAAGAGATCCTAAAATACAAATAGTAGATAGTTTGAGGACCCCAACAGTACTCAACATTAATAAGAAATCTCTCAGTCACATGATAATTAACTTCACTAAAGTTAATATGAAGCAGAAAATCCTGAAAGCAGATAGATGTAAAAAAACAAAACAAAAACATAACCTACAAGGGGAAGAATATTAGAATGACTGCAGATCTCTCTGCTGAAACGTTTCAAGCCAGAAGAGGGTGGTCATCGACTTTTCACTTCCTGAAACAAAATAACTTTCAACCCAGGATCCTCTACCAAGCTAAACTGAATTTCAATTATGATGAAGAAATTAAATACTTTAATGACATCCTCATGTTGAAGAAATTTGCCAGACCTAAACTGGATCTCCAAGATATCCTCAGACCTCTTCTCCATAGTGACCTGCGCAACTTTCCATCACAAAAGCAAACTCACTCTGAAACTTTTGATCAAATTCTAAATTCCACAGTGGTGAAAGGATTTAATATGTCCAGTGGTCTTTGAAAAAACTCGATATCCAAAATTGTACCAGGCCTATCAATATTCCCAATTAAAGTGAACAGATTAAATTGTCCTCTAATGAGGCACAGGCTAGCTGACTGGATAGAAAAACTAAGACCAGATGTCTGCCACATGAAAAAATCTCTTGTTACCTTAAAATATGAATATAGACTCAGGATGAAGGGATGGTCATCCTTCATCCAGACAAAAGGAAAACAGAAAAACAGAAAAACAAAACAAACAAACAAACAAACAACAACAACAAAAAAAAAAAACAGGTGTTGCAATTTTATTTGCAGATACAATAGGCTTTAAACCAACAAAAGTAAGAAAAAAATAATGGAGTTGCTACATATTTGTTAAGGGTAAGACTCAATATGATGAGATTTCAATTACTAATATTTATGCACCCAACAAAAATGCACTTATATTTTTAAGAGAAACTCCAATGGACACGAGAAACTTGATTACCTCCAGGTCCATAGTAGTCAGAGATTTTAACACCCCTTTAGTGTTATTGAATAGATCCTCCAATAATATGCTAAGCAAACAAATTTTAGATTTAAACTTAATCATTCACAATTAGATTTAACAGATATTTATAGAACTATTTATCCTAACAAAACTAAATACACATTCTTCTCATCAGCTCATGGGACATACTTCAAAATTGATCACATCTTAGGTCATTAATCTAACCTTAGCACCTGTAAAGCAACAGAATTATTCCTTGCATTTTCTCAGAACCTCATGGAATAAAAATGAAACTCAGTAACAACAAGATCCTGTGTACTCATACAAAAGCTTGGAAACTGAATAACGTCATACTGAATGATAGCTGGGTCATAGATGAGATTAAGAAGGAAATAAACAAATTTTTGAAACAAAATGACAATGAAGACACAAATTGTCAGAACCTCTGTGATACTGCAAAGGCAGTCTTAGGAGGAAAATTTATAGCATGGCAAGCCTTCCTCAAGAGAACAGAAAGAAAGGAAGTTATAAACTTAATGATACACCTCAAGCAATTGGAAAAGGGAAAAAATTTCTACACAAAACACAGCAGAAGAAATGAAATAACAAAAATTAGAGCAAAATTAAATGAAATTGAAAACAAAAGAATTATACAACAGATCAATAAATCAAAAATTTGATTTTTTGAAAAGGTCAATAAAATAGATAAGCATTTGGCTAATCTAACCATGAAAAAAAAGATCTTTAATTTCATCAATCAGAAATGGTAATCTTTAATTTTATCAATCAGAAATTGTAAAGACAAAATAACAACAGAATCATCAGAAATTCAAAAAATTCTTAATGAATACCACAAGAAACTTTATTATAAGAAATACAAAAACCTGAACAAAATTGACAAATACTTGGAAGCATGTCACCTCCCAAGACTTAAGCAGAATGAGGTGGATATGGTGAACTGCCCTAAATCAAGTTCTAAAATAGCATCAACTATACAAAATTTTTTGAAAAAGAAAAGCCCAGGTCTAGATGGCTTTACATCAGAATTCCACCAAAGTTTTAAAGAGGAACTAGTACCTATATTACTCAAACTTTTCCAAAAAACAGAAGAAGAAAAAAATATTACCCAACACATTCTATGGAGCAAACATCACCTTGACCCCAAACCCAAAAAAGACCCCCCCAAAAAATGAAATTATAGACCAATATTACTAATGAATACTGATGCAAAAATATTCAACAAGATCCTAGCAAACAGAATCCAGCAACACATTAAACAAAAGCAAAGACTATATGATTCTCTCAATTGATGTAGAAAAAGCTTTTGATAATATCCAGCATCACTTCATGATCAGAACAGTTAAGAAAATAGGTATAAAAAAATTTCTTAAACTAATAGAGACCATCTAAAGCAAACCTACCCAATATTGTATTGAATGGAGTCAAATTGGAACAATTTGCACTCAGGCCAGGAACCAGGCAAGGTTGCTCATTGTCTTTATTGCTCTTTAAAATTGTAATGGGAGTATTAGCCATTGAAATTAGGGAATAAAAGGCAATCAAGGGTATCCATATAGAGTCAGAAGAGATCAAACTTTCACTCCTCTTCAGATGATATAATTGTATGTTTGGAAAACACCAGGGATTCTGCTACAAAACTTAGAAGTGATCAAGGAATACAGCAATGTCTCAGGTTACAAATCAACTGTCATAAATCTGTAGTCTTTATATATACCAACAATAGCCAAGCTGAAAAAACTATCAAGAATGCTATTCCATGTACAGTAGTGCCAAAGAAGATCAAATATTTGTGAATTTATCTGACAAAGAACGTGAACAATTTCTATACAAAGAACTATGAAACTCTAAGAAAATAATTAGCTGAAGATGTTAACAAATGAAAAAAAAAACATACCACATTCATGGCTTGGAATAATAAACATTGTCAAAATGTCTATACTACCCAAAGCAATATACAATTTTAATGCAGCACCTATTAAAGCTCATTATCATACTTTAAAGATCTCGAAAATATAATACATTGTTTTACATGAAATCAGAAAAAACCTCGAATAGCCAAGACATTACTCAGAAATAAAAAAAAAAGAGGGGAAAGGAATTATGCTACCAGACCTCAGACTATACTAAAAATTGATAGCAATCAAAACAGCATGATACTGGCACAAAAACAGAGAAGTAGATGTCTGAAACAGAATAGAGAACCAAGAGATGAACCCACCTACTTACAGTTATTTGATATTTGACAAGCCAATTAAAAGCATTCAATGGAGAAAAGATTCCCTATTTAATAAATGGTGAACTGGTTGACGACCTGTAGAAGACTAAAACTAGACCCACACCTTTCATCATTAACTAAGATAGACTCTCACTGAATTAAAGATTTAAACTTAAGATATGAAACTATAAAAATACTAGAAGAAAAAGCAGGGAAAACTCTTAAAAGAATCAGCCTGAGCAAATAATTTTTAAGGAGAACCCTCCAGGCAATTGAAGCTGCATTAAAAATACACTACTGGTACCTGATAAACTAAAAATTTTCTGCACAGCCAAGAACACAGTAAGTAGAGCAAACAGACAGCCCTAAGAATGGGAGAAGATATTTGCAGGATATGTCTCTGACAAAGTTTTAATAACAAGAATACATAGTGAACTCATATGTATTAACAAGAAAAGAACAAGTGATCCAGTTTCAGCGTGGGCAAGGGACTTGAAGATAAACTTCTCTGAAGATGACAGGCACACGGTTTACAGACATATGAAAAAATGCTCGTCATCTTTACTTATCAGAGAAATGCAAATCAAAACTATTGTGAGATATCATCTAACTCCAGTAAGATTAACCCACATCATAAAATCCCAAAACCAGACGTGTTGGCGCAGAAGTGGAGAAAAGGAAATGCTACTGCACTGCTGGTGCTAATGCAAACTAATATGGTCCTTTTGGAAAGATGTTTGGAATACTTAGAGATCTAAAAATAGATCTGCCATTTGATGCTATAATTCCTCTACTAGGTATATATCCAGAACACCAAAAATCACACTATAACAAATATATTTGTACCAGAATGTTTATTGCAGCCCAATTCATAATTGCTAAGTCATGCAAAAAACCCAAGTGTTCATTAATCCGTATTAATCCATCATGAGTGTATTAATAAATTGTGTTATTTATACACCATAGAATATTATGCAGCTACAAAGAAAGATGGAGATTATACCTCTTCATGTTTACATAAATGGAGCTGGAAAATATTCTTCTTAGCAAGGTATTCAAAGAATAGAAGAAAAGCTACCCAATGTACTTAGCCCTAATATGAAACTAATTTATAGCTTTCATACAAAGGGTTAAACCCATTCTCAGTACAAGAATATGGGGAAGGGGACAAAGGAGGGGAGAAGCATGGGGCATAGAGTAAAGGGAGGGTGATTGGTGGGTCCATACGTAGGGTGTACCTTGGAAGGGTGCAGGTGAAGTTTACTAAGTGAAGAGTATAAGAGTTTGAACACAATAATTAAGAAAATGCCAGTTCAGTGAAAATATTTCAGACTGAAATGGAACTAGCACATTGAACCTCATGATTGCATTATTGTACACAGCTATAATTTAATTTTAAAAAATATGTCATAAATATAAATAATGGCAACTATGTTACTACTGCAGAAAAATACTGAAATATTAAATAATTTTTTTAGCAAAAATTCAAAAAAGAAAGAAAGAAAATTATGAAAGTTATTTTAGAAATGTAAGAGCATACATTATGAATGTGAAGTCAAGGGAAAGAGAGTATTTTTATTTTGTGATTATTATGGTGGAGTAATTGTGATTAGATTAACTTTAAGGAATAATATTAGGAATATAATTATTATTACTATGAAGATGTCTATTGGTGAGCATTAGGGGAGGTAATGATTGAAATTTATGACACATATCTTTTAGAGCATTGAAACCTCAGGTGAAGCATAAATTTTTGGTTTCTTGGACCTCTGAAAGCTGAGAGAGTTTAAGCCTCAGAGGGCCTGTTGCTTGAGCTGATTATGAAGGAATATTTTCAGGTGTCATCTGTTGACTGGTAGGAATAGTTGGATTAAGGAAAGGTTTAATGCAAGATACTTGAAACCATCCCAGGAATGAGGCTAATTTTACTGTAGTGGGTGTTAAAACTACTCTGTGAGGTCTGATGCCATTTTGGATCAAGTAGTTTTTTGGAATGACTAGAAGTTTCTACTAGAACTTGATCTCCTGGGTGAAAGGAGGTGGGCAATGAAGGTGTTGGGATAGGAAGAAGTGTGTCTGTTTGTTTCCATGAAAGGGATTATAATAGTGAAGAAGAGAGGATAAGTTTGAGGAAGATAATGGGCTATCTGATGGTGTATGAACTGGAGAAAGAATGGGTCTTCCAAACATTAATTCAAAAGGAAAGTTTGGAGGGTTTCTTTGGAAGGGAATGTAGGTGTAGAAGTGTCAAGGGTAGGAGAGTGATCCAGTCTAAATGAAGTTCAATGGAAACTTTGGTTAATGTAGAATTTCAGCATCTGTTACACCTTTCAACCTTTGCTGAATATTGAGTAGGAAAAGGAATATGGAAGTGCCAAGGGATACCTAATGTTTGATTAAGGTTTAAGAAACACTGAAGGTGAATTCAGGTTCATTGTCAGACTGTAAAAAAACAGGAGATTCCAAAGCAGTTAATAATGTCTTAGAGTATAATAGAGGCAACCCCGGTAGCCTCTTGTTTTTAGTAGGAAAGTCTTCAATCCAACCTGAGAATGTATCTAAGAGGTATTCATAACGTTTGATATTAGGCATGTGTGTGAAATCAAGTTGCCAGTCTGTTCCAGGAAGAAGTCCCCTAGCCTTGTGAGTTGGAAAGTCTGGGAGGCGAGATTATGTTTTTGGGTTAGAACGTTGGCAGACTTCACAGGGTGATGTAACTTGATTCAGAAACTCTGAACCTATTTGTGAGAGAGGAAAGAAAGTTTTGACAAATTTTAGTAAAATTTGAGAGTTGGGGTGAAATAACTTGTGCAGATAGATGAGGAGGTCATCAGTGGGAGGTTGATTTATTTCTTCTACTGTAGCAGCACTACTAATAGAAACAAGCAGGAGATGAAATGTGTCAGAAAATGAGTGTTGGAGAGCAGCCTTACGTGCTGCATGGTAGGCTTAGTTATTACCCTTTGATATAAAGGAGTTGTTAGATTGATGTGAACAGCAATGAACAATGCCTATAACCTTAGGCAATTTAGAAGCTTCTAGTAGCTTGATAATAAAGTGAGAGTTAAGAATAGGTTTACCTCTGATGTTACATAAGCCTCACTCTTTCCAGATAGCTGCATGAGATAATAAATAATATGTGGAATACATACTTTGAGTCAGTATAAATAGTGAGAAATTTATTTCATGCTAATGTAAAGCTCTGGTGAGTGCAATTAGTTCTGCTTGTTGATTAGTGGTGGAAGAGGGAAGAGAGTGTGCTTCATTGACTTTATTGGAGGATACAATTGCATACCCTGCTCTACGAGTTCCTTATACATAAAGGAACTGCCATCTGAAAATCACAGATCAGTATCAGGAAGAGGTCCTTCTTGTATGTTGGAAAGGCAAGTGTCTACAGTTTGAAGACAATCGTGACTGGGGGATGAGTCAGAAGAAGTAGGTAAGAGGGATGCAGGATTTATGTGGGTGATGTGTTAAAAGATAATAATGGGTCATATAAGAGAGAGGTTTGAAGGTTAAGAATGCAGCATGATGGTAGGGTTTGAAGATTTTTGTATGTTAAAAGATCAGATAGACAATGAGAAGATAGGACAGTAGTAGGGGAACTGAAAGTGAGTTTCTTTGATTCTTGTATTAGAGTAAGAGTGGCTGCCAATGCCTTGAGACAAGTGGCCCAACTTTGAACAGTGCAATCTAATTGTTTTGAGAGATTGGAAACTGGAGCAAAATTGGGGCATAGCTGATGTCCAAGTCTGCCAAAAGTAAATCCATAGTTTTCTGTAATATTTAGGAGTAAGTAGTGAGAAAGATCAGGAAGAAGGAGGGCTGGAGCTTGTAATAAAGTGTGCTGTAAAAGTTTAAAAGAAGTGGAGGGGCAGAGACAAGATGGCTGACTGAAACCATGGTTCCACAGAGGCTCCAATCCAGAAGGAGAGTTAAAGGACAAAAATTTAGCAAGTAACCCAGTGGATTTGAGCTGAACCAAGAGAGAAGGCTGAAGAATGCACATCAACTCAGCTGAGGTGAGCTGAGACCACAAGGATACAAACAAAATGTACAAAATCCATCACCAAGCAGACCGGAGTCTCCTCCCCCATGAAAACAACTCAGTGTCCCACAAATAAATGGGCATAGTTCAAAGTCCTCCCACTACACTCCACAGGAAAGGCCCTCTAAAAACTGGGCATGCAACCCCTAGTAGGGAGCCTTAATGTTATGCCAGGAATAAAACTGTATAAAACTGCATATACTCTCTACCTGCAACTCTGAGCTCTCAGTACTCGCCTCCACAATCACTCTGAGGTCTGGAGGCCAGTCTCCCAGGAGTTCAGATTCTTGGGTAATTTCTCGAGGGGTGTCAACAAAGCCTAAACTGCAGCTGGTCAGCGCTGACTCTCAGGCACAAGAGTGAGGAGAGAACAATCAGCTGATAGGGAACCACATAGAGCTGTAGCAGCTCCCTGAGGCACATCTTTTGGCAGCAATACAGCCAGGCATAAAACCATACAAAACTATATATTCTCCACCTGCAAACCTTAGCTCCCAGAACTCCCCTCCACTCTCACTCTGAGGTCTGGAGGCCTGTCCCCTAGGAGTGCAGACGCTTTGGTGATTTGTCGAGAAGTGTGGACAGCACCTAACCTGCAGATGGTCAGCACTGACTCTGAGGTATGGGAGCTAGGAGAGGATGGTCGGCTGAGAGGGAACCAAACTAGAGCAGCAGTTCCCGCTGGTACAATCCAGCAGCCGTCTGTTGGCAGCAATATGGTTCAAACCCAAATATTCTGAAGCCACACCCCCTGTCTGCCTAGGCAACCAGAAAAGGCAACAACCACCCTTGAGTAAAGAATTTGCCTTACTGTCTCACAGACCTGGGAAGGTCGCAGGGCAGGGCTGACCCAGAGGACTGCTTTACTGAGCCTAAGATGTGCCTGGCCCTCAGTGGATTGTCAGCCTATAGACAAAAAAAGGCAGCAGGATAGAACTGACAGTAAGTTCAATTAGGGGCAGGGCTGTACCTGAGTGAACACCCCCTAACTTTCATCAAGAACCTGAGGTTGTCAGGCCTCACCTCCTCCTACTAGATGGAGGCAGAGGGCAGATTTCCTTGTGATTCAGGCAGGTGAATCTGTTCACTACAGGCAACTGGGTCAGCCAACTGCAGGGCTATCAGTTATTGGGTGTGACAGTAGAGCAAGGTGGGGGAGGAGACATCAACTTTCCCAGACTGATCTATTGGCTGGGTGGCTACTCCTGACTCCACGTAGCACTGGAACAAGTGATATCAGAGTAGCCACCAAACCCCTGTGATCCAGTTCCCACAGACCATTTAAACTCTCCAACCCAAGACAGGTGTTGACTGAGATAATTGATTTGGACATTTTGAACTGAGCCAATCACCTGAGAATTATTCAGAAGGTGCCCTGGGCGTGAGGTTGTAGGAAGGATTGATTTTCCTTTTCCAATTGCTGCTGGTGATGGATGGGATGACTTAATTGCTGATATTTCTCCACAGCTGAGACTTAAACCCAGAGGAACTGTTTAAATAGGGTTGAACAAAAACCAACTGCAAAATAGACAGAACCACTTAGCC
This sequence comes from Loris lydekkerianus, assembly GCA_963574355.1. NCBI lineage: Eukaryota > Metazoa > Chordata > Mammalia > Primates > Lorisidae > Loris > Loris lydekkerianus. The sequence continues at coordinate 15,654 of CAUYPK010064315.1, forward strand.
CCACCACACCAAACAGGGCACCAGTTTCTCAGGCCACAACACTGTATAGGTCCTCGACAAAGCTCCAGGGGAAATGTCAAAGGGAGTAAAACCATCATGCAGTGGAATCAGCAGAAAAACTATGGTAACATGAATAACCAGAATAGATCAACCCCCCTCCCCAAGGAAAGATATGGCACATGCAATTGAAGATCCCATTCATGAAAAACTGGCTGAGAAATCAGAAATCAAGTTCAAGATTCAGATTGCAAACACGATTAATAAGGTGAAGAAAAATTTGGAAATAACACTTCAAGCAGCAATTCAAAAGTTGAATTACCAATTTGAGGAGAAATTCAAAGGTTGTCTGAAGAATTTAACAAATTTAGAGACAAAACCACAAAAGACTTAGACACACTGAAGCAAGAATTTTCAGTCCTCAAATATCTGCAAAATACAGTAGAATGCCTCAGTAATAGAGTGGAGCAAGCAGAAGAAAGGATTTCTGACATTGAAGACAAAGCCTTTGAATGCTCCCAAACGCTCAAAGGGGAAGAGAAATTGAGGGCAAAAATGGATCATTCTCTCAGAGAGCTCTGGGAGAATTTGAACAAGGCTAATATCTGACTTATTAAAATACCTGAAACTGATGAGGTGGCCTCATTAGGGACAGGGACCCTTCTCCATAAAATTATTAAAGATAATTTTCCAGACATGCTCAGAGATTCTGAAATTCAGATAGCACACAGTTTCAGAAACTCAGGATGACGCAACACCAATAAGACATCCCTCAGGCATATCATAGTGAACTTCAGTAAATTTAATATGAAGGATAAACTTCTCAAAGCAGCCAGAGGAAAGAAAGCCATTACCTACAAAGGCAAAAATAATAGAATGACTGTAGATTTCCCTTCTGAAACTATGCAAACCAGAAGAGGGTGGTCATCAATTTTTAATCTTCTAAAGCAAAATGACTTTCAACCCCAGATGCTGTATCCAGCTAACCTGAGTTTCATTAAAGATGCAGAAATTAAATACTTTAATGATATTTGTATGTTGAAGATATTTGCCATAACCAAAGAGCTCTTCAGGATATTATCAGACCTATCCTCCATAATGACCAACCCAATCTTCTACCACAAAAGTAAACACTCACAAACTTTTGATCAAACTCCAACTTCCACACAGGTGAAAGAATTAAAAACGTCCACAGGACTTATGAAAAACTTAATGCACAATATATTACCAGACTTATCAATATATTCCATTGATGTAAATGACTTAAACTGTCTTCTAAAGAGGCCTAAATTAGCTGACTGAATACAAAAACTCAGGCCACATACTTGTTGCATACAAGAATCACATCTTAACTTAAAAGACAAATACAGACTAAGGGTGACACCATTAGTGTCACCTATAATAATTAGTGTCACCACAAATAATAATGCAACACCTGCTTTTTTCTTATTACCATTTGTCTGAAAAATGACATTTTTGCATTATTATTTGCAGATACAATAGGTTTTCAACCAACAAAAGTAAGGAAGAATAAGAATGGTCAATTTCATATTTGTTAAGGGTAAGACTCAATATGATGAGATTTCAATTAGTAATGTGCATGCACCCAACCAGAATGCACCTCACTTTATAAGAGAAACTCAACAAACATGAGCAACTTGATTTCCTCCAACTCCATAATAGTCGAAGATTTTAACACTCCTTTGGCAGTGTTGGATTGATTCTCCAACATGAAGCTGAGCCAAGAAATTTTAGATTTAAACCTAATCATGCAGCATTTGAATTCAGCAGACATCAACAGAACATTTCATCCCAACAAAGCTAAATACACATACTTTTCATCATCTCAAGAAACTTAATGCAAATCAATCACATCTTAGGTCACATGTCTAACTCAGTAAATTTCAAGGAACAGAAATTATTCCTACCATCCTCTCAGACAACCATAGAATAAAAATTGAGATCAGTAACAACAGGAATCTGCATACTCATACACAAACATGGAAGTTAAACAACCTTATGCTGAATAATAGCTGGGTAAAAGATGAGATTAAGAAAAAATTGCTAAATTTTTGGAAAAAAAACAACAATGAAGACACAAATTATTAGAACCTCGGGGATACTGCAAAGGGAGTCCTAAAAAGAAAATGTATAGCACTGAAAGCCTTCCTCAAGAGAACAGAGAGGAAGTTAACAGCTTAAAAAGACATCTCAAGCAACTGGAAAAAAAAAAAGAATATTCAAACCCCAAATCCAGTAGAAAAAAAGACATAACCAAAATTAGAGCATAATTAAATGAAATTGAAAAAAAAAAAAAAAGAATTATACAACAGATCAATAAATCAAAAAGTTGGTTTTTTGAAAGGTCAATAAAATAGATAAACCATTGGCCAACCTAATCAGAAAAAAGAGTAAAATCTCTAATCTCATCAATGAGAAACAACGAAGATGAAATAACAACAGACTCCTCAGAAATTCAAAAAATTCTTAATGAATATTACAAAAAACATTGTTCTCAAAAATATGAAAATCTGAAGGAAATTGTTTAATACTTGGAAGCATGTCAACTTCCAGTAGTTAGCCGGAATCAAGTGGAAATGTTGAACAGGCTCATATCAAGTTCTGAAATAGCATCAAACATAAAAAATCTCCTTTAAAATAAAAGCCCAGCACCAGATGATTTCAAGTCAGAATTCTACCAAACCTTTAAAGAGGAATTAGTACCCATATTACTCAACCTGTTTCAAAGGGTAGAAAAAGAAGGAAGACTACCTAGCATGTTCTATGAAGAAAACATCACCCTGATCCACAGACCAGGAATAGAAGCAACAAGAAAAGAAAATTATAGACCAATATCACTAATGAACATAGATGCAAAAATATTCAACTAGATCCTAACAAACAGAATCCAGCAACAAATCAAAAAAATTATACATCATGACAAAGTCAGTTTTATCCCAGAGTCTCAAGGCTGGTTCAATATATATAAATGCATAAATATAATTCAGCACATAAACAAATTAAAAAACAAAGACCATATGATTCTCTCAATCAATTCAGAAAAAGCTTCTGATATTATATAGAATCCCTTCATGATCAGAACACTTAAGAAAAATAGTATAGAAAGGACATTTCTTAAACTGATAGAGGCCATCTACAGCAAACCCACAGCCAATATCAGATTAAATGAAGTTAAATTGTAATTATTTTCACTCAGATCAGGAACCAGATAAGGCTAAACATTGTCTCCATTGCCATTTAACACTTTAATGGAAGTTTTAGCCACTGCAATTAGGAAAGAAAAGGTGATCAAAGGTATTCATATAGGGTCAGAAGAGATCAAACTTTTGCTCTTTGCAGTTGATATAATTCTATATCTGGAAAACACTAGATAGTCTGCTACAAAACTATTAGAAGTAATCAAGAAATACAGTAGCGCCTCAGTTTATAAAATCAACATTCATAAATTGGTAGCCTTTATATATACCAACAATAATCAAGTTGAAAAAACAGTTAAGGACTCTATCCCATTCATAGTAGTTCCAAAGAAGATGAAATTTTGGGGAGGTTATCTAACAAAGGACATGAAAGATGTCTATAAAGGGAACTATAAAAATCTAAAAAAAGAAATAGCTAAAAATGTTAGCAAATAAAAAATGCCATGCTCATAGCTGGGAAGAATCAACATTGTTAAAATGTCCGTAATACCCAAAGCAATATATAATTTTAATGCAATTCCTATTAAAGCTCCACTGTCATATGTTAAAGATCTTGAAAAAACAATACTTCGTTTTATATGGAATCAGAAAAAAACTCAAATTACCAAGACATTACTCAGAAATAAACAAAAAGCAGGAGGAATCACGCTACCAGAACTCAGAATATGCTACAAATCATTAGTGATCAAGACAGCAACTTACTGGCACAAAAACAAAGTGGATGTCTGGAACAGAGTAGAGAACCAAGAGATGAATCGAGCTAGTTACTATTATTTAATATTTGACAAGCCAATTAAAAACATTCACTGGGGAATTGACTCTCTATTTAACAAATGGTGTTGGGTGAACTGGCTGGCAACCTGCAGAGGACTGAAACTGGACCCACACCTTTCATCATTAAGTAAGATAGACTCTGACTGAATTAAAGATTTAAAATTTAGACATGAGACTATAAAAATAGTAGAAGAGAGTGCAGGGAAAACCTTGAAGAAATCGTTCTGGGTATTTTATAAGGAGGACCCCCCAGGCAATTGAAGCAGCTTCAAAAATACACTACTGGGACGTGATCAAACTCTAAATCTTCTGCACAGCCAAGAACACAGTAAGTAAACTACACAGCCTTCAGAATGGGAGAAGATATTTGCAGGTTATGTCTCCGACAAAGGTTTAATAATGAGAATCCACACAGCACTCAAATGTATAAGCAAGAAAAGAACAAGTGATCCCATCGCAGGTTGGGCAAGGGACTTGAAGAGAACCTTCTCTGGAGAAGAAAGGTGCAAGGACTACCGACATATGAAAAAATGCTCATCATCCTTAATCATCAGAGAAATGCAAATAAAAACTACTTTGAGATTCATCTAACTCCAGTGAGATTAGCCCATATCATAAAATCCCAAGACCAGAGATGTTGGTGTGGATGTGGAGAAAAGGGAACATTTCTACACTGCTGGTGGGAATGAAAATTAATACATTCCTTTTGGAAAGATGTTTGGAGAACTCTTAGAGATCTAAAAATAGATCTGCCATTCAATCCTACAATTCCTCTACTAGGTATATATCCAGAAGACCAAAGATAACATTAAAAGAAATATATTTGTACCAGAATGTTTATTGCAGCCCAATTCATAATTGCTAAGTCATAGAAAATGCCCAAGTGCCCATCGATCCCCAAATGGATTAATAAATTGTGGTATATGTACACCATGGAATATTATGCAGCCTTAAAGAAAAATGGAGACTTTACCTCTTTTATGTTTTCATGGATGGGGCTGGACCATATTCTTCTTAGTAAAGTATCTCAAGAATGTAAGAAAAAGTATCAATGTACTCAGCCTTACTATGAAAGTAATTTAGGGCTTTCACATGAAAGCTATAACCCAGTTACAACCTAAGAATAGGGGAAAGAGGGAAAGGGAGGTCAGGAAGAGGGGAGGCTGGCACAGTGAGGGGGGGTTGGTGGGATTACACCTGCGGTGCATCTTACAAAGGTCTTTGTGAAACTTAGCAAATGTGCAATGTAAATGTCTTAGCACAGTAACTAAGAAAATGCCAAGAAGGCTGTGTTAACCAGTGCGATGAAAATGTGTCAAATGGTGTATGAAACTAGTTATCATGCCACATGATCACATTAATGTACACAGCTATGATATGGAGAAACTTAGAGATCTACAAATAGATGCCATTCAATCCAGTAATTTCTCTGCTGGGCATATACCCAGAATACCAAAAATCACATTATAACTAGGATATTTGTACCAGAATGTTTATCGCAGCCCTATCCATAATTGCTAAGTCATGGAAAAAGCCCAAGTGCCCATCCATTGACGAGTGGATTAATAAATTGTGGTATATGTACACGATGGAATACTGTGCAGCCTTAAAGAAAGATGGAGACTTTGCCTCTTTCATGTTTACATGGACGGAGCTGGAACATATTTTTTCTTAGTAAAGTACCTCAAGAATGGAAGAAAATGTACCCAATGTACTCAGCCCTATTATGAAAGTAATTTATGGCTTTCACATGAAAGCTATAACCCAGTTACAACCTAAGAATAGGGGAAAGGGGGAAAGGTAGGGGAGGGAGCGGGGCGGGAGTGGAGAGAAGGGTACTGGTGGGATTACACCTGCGGTGCTTCTTACAAGGTTATATGTGAAACTTAGTAAATGTGGAATGTAAATGTCTTGGCACAGTGACTAAGAAAATGCCAGGAAGGTTATGTTAACCATTGTGATGAAAATGTGGGATGAAAATGGTTTACGAAGCTAGTGTATGATGCCCCATGATCATATCAATGTATGCAGCTATGATTTTATATAAAAAAAAATAAAATAAAGTAAAATAAAATAAGTGGCAATGGAGGTTAGGAGCAGTTATGAGGGTCACCTCTAGTAGCATTACATAAAGGAGTATCTAGTGGTGAAAATTTGGAACTCCATGCTCTGAGGTATCCAGCTAATCCTGAAAATGAGAGGAGTTTTTGTTTTGTGGTGGGTAGAGGGAAGTCACAAAGATGTCTTTTTCTGTCTAAGGTAATATCTTTGGACCGTGGGGACAAAATGACACTAAGGTAAGTGAATTTTTGTGGGAACAATTGAAATTTTGAGGGAGAAACCCAATATCCTTTATCTGCAAGGAAATTAAGGAGGAAATGGGTGTTTTATTTAGAGTAATGTAAGGTGGGACTAAAGAGCAGGAGGTCATTGACATACTGAACTAAGGTTGAAGGCGAGGAATCATAGGAGTGGAGGTCTCATGATAATTTTTGGCCATATAAATTGGAACTGACAAAATCCCTGTGGAAGTACAATCCAAGTAAGTTTGGAAGAAGTCTGAGAAGTTGGGTCAGTCCATGTGAAGGTAAATAGTTTCTGGAAATCAGGGTGTAAGGGAATAAGGAAGAAGGCATCTTTGAGGTCTAGCATGGAGAAATAAGTGGTTTTAGGTGGGATTGTTGATAGGAATTTGTGTGGATTAGGGACTACTTGGTGTATTTGAATGACTGCAGATTAGATGAGACTTAGATCTTGTACTAAGTGATAGGTGCCATTAGGTTTTTTAATTGCTAGCATTATGGAAGTATTATATAAAAACCCTTTTTCTATGAGATGCTGTATAATAGTTTGGAGTCCCAGGAGACTAGACTTGGGAAGTAGATAGTAACATTAAGAGGGAAATATAGAGGTGTCTTTTAGTTTAATAAGAATTGAAGAACAAGAGGCAATTTAGGGGGATTTAGTATCCCAAATTTAAAATTGACTTGCTCTGGTGGAATGGGCCAGGATGACGGGTCTTTGATGGCTTGGGAAGGGATGAGGCAGAGTGAGGCAGGAGATGTATCAGGATCTATCAATTTAAGAACCATAGTGAGGGTGGTAGTTAATTTGGAAAGTATGTCAAGTCCCAGAAGGATAACCAGACAGGAAGGCAGCACCAAAAAGGAATGTATAAATGAGACATTGACAATCATGCATTGTAAGAAAGGAGTTTGATGTGGACAGTGGAAAAAACCCTCTACCCTGATGATAGAGATGGGTGACAGGAAAGTGGGACCACTGAACTCTTTAAGTACTGAGAATCTGGCTCCTGTGTCCAATAGGAAGGCAACCATCCTACCTGCCACCATCAAGGTTACCCTTGGCTCTGTCTCATTGGGTGAAACAAGCCATGGTTCCGTCAGTTTTCAGAAGAGGCAAGTTTCAATAAGTCTGCTGTAGGTGCTATGGGTTGGCTGGCCCCATGTGCTCTCTGAGCCAAGGGGCAGTCAGCCTTTCAGTGACTCTTTATTTTGAAGAGAGGGCATGGCCCTAGCAGAGGTCTAAGATTAGGGCAACGTTTTACCCAGTGGCCATCTTCACTACATTTGTAGTATGGTCCAGGTGGTTGATTTATGAAGCAGTTTTTGGCCCCTGATGACTTAGGCAGGTAGGGAATGATGGCCTCAGTGACAGTTTATAATGTTTTGAACTAGCATTTGATAATCTTTGGTTTGAGATTTTTTATTCTCCCTTCAGAAAACATTATCTCTCCCTGTGTAAACCTTAAAGGTTGTGTCTAAGATCATGGCCTGGAGTATTAAGAGTTCGTGCTTCAAGTGCTTTAGCCTAAGTTTGATGTTAGGGTAACTTTCATTAAAGAAATAAGTCTTGAGAACATTTTTCCCATCTATTATTTCAGTATCTAAGTTAGTATACTTAATAAAAGCCTCGGTAGGGTATTGGAGAAAACGTGAAGGATTGTCAGACTTATCTTGTATGACTTCCATAATTTATCACAATTTCTTTTCTTTTGAAAGTATCAATTTTTTTTTTAAATTAAATCATAGCTGTGTACATTGATGTAATCCTGGTGCGTCATACACTAGCTTCATAAACCGTTTGACACATTTTCATCACACTGGTTGACATAGCCTTCCTGGCATTTTTTTTTAGTTATTGTGCTAAGACATTTACATTCTCCGTTTACTAAGTTTCACGTATTCCCCTGTAAGACGCACTGCAGTTGTAATCCCACCTATCCCCATTGATAGCCTTTTTGACAGAAGCTCTAAGTCTGCTAAGAATGCAGGTAATAAAAATGTCTCTACCTCCCCACCCCAGCATTATCATTATAATTCCAATTTGGCTGAGAGTTAGGGATTGCAGCATCACCTTTAGGATGCTCATTATTTGACATACAAAATTGATCTTTTGCCTCTTTTGCCTTCTTCCACACTCCTTTGTGTTCATCAGAGTTTAGGATATTGGCTAAAATAACAATAAAATCATGCCAGGTATGTTGACAGACATAGTAATAAATTCAACCTCTTGAATAAAATGAGAAGGATTAGAATTAAAGGAACCTAGACTAACCTTAAGGTGTGTAAGTTCAGTCATAGGAAAAGGGACATAGAGACAATGCCAGCCACTCCAGCTACCTCACAGACTGGAGCCAGGAATTGTAAGGGAGCTCTAATTGTGAAGGTCTCTAATTTTGGAGGTCAATGGGAGTGGGAGGTGTGAAAAATGATAGTGGGTGCAGTAGAATTAGTTTGCAATTTGTTTATATCGTTACATGGTGGCATTGAATAGACATGATATGAAAGAGCTTGAGGGAGAAAGGGGTAAAGAGGTCCAGAAGTGTTTTTTTGGGAAGCGGAAGTGGACTGAGAGATGCCACAGAACTCTAAGGGCTAGATGGAGAGAAAGAGGTAGGAGACAAGCTCAGATTGGTTGACAGGGAAGATAACTGTGGGATTGGGTGAGGAGCCGAAATGTGGCACAGCAGAGGAGGAATTACTCTAGATTTGGAACCAGTGATTGCTTGCAAGCAAGGTGGAGGTTCATCTTCTGGGTCAAATAGATTTGGTTCAGGGAGATAGAAAGTAGAAGAATTCTTTGCTACAAGAATTTTGAAATAACCCAAACATAAATTAGGCTTGGTTTTAAGATATGAGAAGCCCTGAACAAAAAAGCCCTTGCTCCATTTTCCAAGCACTCACAATAGTTATATAATTCTCAAATTAAAGAATAATCAAATGACCCATAACTTGGCCAGATATTCTGGTTGTCTAGTTTATAAAGTGGCCAAACTTGGGTAGAGAATTTAATTAAATTTTTTTGGCTTTAAATCTAATCCTAATTCTACCAAGTGTCATAATAAGCACCACAAGGGTACTTAGATGGAATAGAATGGCCTGCACACATGGCAATTCATCACAAGAATAAAGTGTGAGAAGAATCACATGAGGACCAGGACAAAGAGTATATGTCTCCACTGCTTTGTTGCTGACCATGAAGACAAGAACACAATCTAGGACAGTCATCACAGTACCTAGATCAGTGTCAGGCCCTTGGAACTGAGGAGAGCTTGAGACCTGGTGCAGGAATTTTCATGCGATGTGTGGAAGCTCTGAGCTAAGCCCATGGGAAAATTAACACAAGGTCAATGGGAATAGGGAACTCAAGCCTCAAGAAATGGGTGGATGCCAAGCATGTAAGCAACCCAGATCACAATTAGGGAAAACTTGCTCTCATAGAGGTAGTCACCAAGTTTGGATGAGGCTGGTGTTGGGTGCTGGTTAGAGCGCCTTGGCGAATGGACACAAGCTGAGGCCGTGGTGAGCTCCAGGAGTGCAAGAAGAGGATAGGGAGCCCCCCAGGAGCTAAAACCCCAGAAGGAGTAAAACCTACCCTTGGGAGTGTTCCCTAATTACATTCTGCTTCTGACACCAGATAAAAGGATAGCATTTTACCAGCTGAGATATCACAGGCCCTCAAGGCTTGTATGAAAAAATTTTATTGGTGAGGGAGGGATACTGCAGAGCAACACCAGGGAGGAAAGAAAGAAAGAGGAGAGAGGAAGAAAAGTGCACCCTTACATATATTTGGTTAGGGGAAGTCTTAGAATGGTGACAGAATGGTTGAATAGCCAATAAGGAGTTAGTGCTCTGGTGGAAAGAGCTGGCAGGGGCAGGCCATAAGTTTGAAATTTTCAGTGGGTAATTGAGATAAGGAGATGAAATAAGTTTTGTGGCTGGGAGGCAATTCCATGTTATTTAGAGGGCAATTTTATGTACTTAGAGAGGAGCTATAAGTCTAAGAGTGAGATAGCTAATCTTGGTCTGTAGAAAGTAGCAAGGGGCTTTTCTGGGGGAGGGACTTTCTCTGGGGGAGGGGCTTTCTCTGGGCAATTACCTAACACTGAGGGTAGTGAGGAGAACACATGGAAAGGAGGGAGAAGGTGGCATGATGGGTGCCCATTGAGATGCCTATATTAGAAAGAGATTAGAAAAAACTAAGATCCACATGGCAAGTGCCCACTCCTTGCTCTGGCAGTATTAAGATATCATATTGCCCCATCCTGAATGGTTTTTGGAAGTGGTTCTCTGGTAATGTGAAACCACCAAAGTCCTTAACAAACCAAGAGTAAATCTTGTGAACACCTTGTTATTTAGGCCCTGCTCTCTTCAGGTATTTATCCTAGACCACAATAAGCATGAATATACTTTTCTGTATGGGCCTCCTTCCTTGCTTACACTATGTATGAATGTCCATTCCTCTCAGAGTGACTTCTGACCAGAATTTCTTCATGAGATTAATTCATCCCAGATCACACAATGAGGGTGTACCTTCTAAGATAAGAAGGGTGGAAGACCTATTCCTGACTACATGTTACCTGGGTCAAAGGCCATGTTTTTCAAACCTGGGATTCTCATCCTCAGATGAGACTCTCACCTGGTCCACTGCTGGTATGTGCCTCTAACCCTGACCCTTCTCTTCACACTGTACCTGTTTGCATGTACAGGTCCAGACACAAGGCCACAAATACAAAAAGAGGCTAGGGACTGAAGCCTCAGGGAGGAAACTCCATATTCCTAGAAGCTATCCTTGACACTGTCCCCAGAGGCAGAAAGCTAGAGACCCTTTTTTCCAGTAGCCATGTCACTCTCCACTCCTGCCCCCCTGACACATCCCAGGTGCACATGCAGAACAACAGCTATTTGGAAATCTGCCCTAAGGGCTTGTGAGGGATGTGGATGCTGTGTATGTACACATCCATCTGAAGGACCCAGATCCCAACCCATCCATGATAGAAAGAATGCCACCCTCTCTGCAAACTATGTTCCTGCTGTGCCCAGAGACTCCTCTTTCAGGGCCACTTCTTTTGGTTCACAGGGATTTCCAGCAGCAAATTAAAAAAAAAAAAAAAACAACAACAGTGCTTTCATGAATGCACTGGGTTGTCCCCAGACCTCCTATGTATGTAGGGACACAGGAAAAGTGGGTAGAGTTCATTGCCACTCTATATATATGACATCTCTTTTGTGCATTTTGCACCATACATCTTTTGCTACTTTCTCTCTCCCAGTTATGAGAATCACACACAATCTTCTTTACTTGCAGCCAATGAAGTTTCTCAAATCTTCATTGCTGACATCTCCAAAGCTATGGTTCAGGCACAGTCAACATACACACACAGTGTTATGCACAAGTGAACAAACATGCGCATGACAAGATTCAGAGGGACACATTAATTTGAGACAATACCGTGTATGTCTGAACATGCCAACCCTTTGGTGTGGACACCCACATTCTTCCCCTGGGTGGACACATTATTCCTTAATTTTTTCCAGTTCTTTCCAATTTTCTCTCCAGGAACCCACACTCACCCTTCCAATTTCCTCTCTACACACTGGCCCACAATGCCTTCATGGCCTAAATTGAAGGTTTTAGCATTGGCAGGAAAAAAAAAACAAACCCCAGAAAATGCTTGATTATAACTAAAAAAAGTGACAAGTGGGCACAGAAATTCTGCAATTTGTATAATTTGGAGGGAGAATGCAGAGAGACACACTGAATGCCGGGAAAGGTCCTCATGATGGGCTGAAAGCCAGGGCATGACCATTCAGGGAAATGCAGTTACTGATTCAACACTGCTGCCTACCCAGTGATCCTGAACCTGTACTGGGCTTGAGTTTCCCAGAATGACATATGGGTCTCTCAGCCTTCCTTTATGTTCTAACCTCTTGGTAAAATGTGGTAGCCATTACACTCAGTCTAGAGCCTTCCCTACTCCACTATGCCCCAGACACCACACAAGCAGGCTTTTCAGCCCCAAACCTGGACTGTTCACCTAACCTCTCTCTTTTTGGTCATGGTGCCTCTAGTAATGCAGAGGTTTGAGCCTCAGTTCCTAGATAATGATCTGTCCTAAAGTAGAACAGGTTGTTCCCTGAAATAAGCCCACTTCCTAGAATCCTACAAATGCATGCAGGTCACTTTTGCTGATGACCAAAGTACTTCCACTTCAGCAATCTAGTTAGAACCTGGGCAGTTGTGGTTCCGACAACCAGCTAATGAAACTCAGAATACTGGTGGTGTCTTTTCTAAATTGGCTTAATCATCACTATTCTGGAACCACTGGATGGCAAACAAAAAAGATACCTGTATTCTGAAGAAGCACTTAGGGAAGAATTTTGTTCAGCCTAGGCACTCTAACTTTCCTCCCCCTCCATCCAGGCAGCAACATCCCACCAGTGATACTAATATCATAATTCTTGGCATTTACTTCAATCAATAGAGTCTCCCTGGTCTACCTCCAAATTGGTCATGGAGGCAAGCACATCTTCATCTTTCTCTGTGATTATACTTGATATCTGCAGTGATTTATTATCTTCCTCAGATGAAGGGCTTTTTTCTATTCAGGGAAAGAGAAACTAGGCGCTATGCCATTCAGCAGGTCTGGGGAGCATTGACAGTGTGTGAGTGTGGGGGTGGGGCTCCCCCAAGGCTTTAGGTCTCCAGGAATCCCATGTCTTCTTCAGCCCCTGCCTTTCTTAAGGCATCCTCAGGGCCAATCTTCTCTTGGGGGTATGTGAACCTGAGACTTCCTGCACTGATTTGCGGAGGCCTCCTGAATCTAAATGGTCCTGGGGTACCACTGCTGATCTGTGGATGGGCCCTCTTCTCTCCTTATGCTGGATACCATGCTCCTTGTTTCCTCCTCAGTGAGACATCCTCTCTTGAAACTATTATTAAACCCTAGAAACAACCTGGCTGTGTCTGGTGCCTCTACATACACTTGGACTACAAGAAAAGGCACATAATCCATACTTCTTGGCTGAATGTGGATGGCAGCAGCAGCTTGTCAGAAAAAAAAAAAAAAAAGAAGAGTATAGGAAAATCTCATATCTTTCAGAGGATAGTACCTTTCACAAGCACCCAGATTGGACCACATTGGGTATAGGCAGTTCACTCCTGGAACAAGGCATATCCTTTTTCTGGCTTGGCAGTCCTGCAAGGCCTTCCCCAGAAATGTTTCCTTTAAAGTGCTGCTGCCTGGGAAGGGCAGTTTTTGCTGCTTATCCTACTTTTGATTGCTTCCTTTTGTTCCTGGTCCCTACATACAGATTGAGAGGATTCAACCTCAAAGTATGCTGGCAGTAGTCTGTATGATGATGGCCTCAGTGTTCCCTTTCACAATCCCCCTTTTCATTTTACATTGATTAATTTCTTCTATGGTGTTTTATCCTGTTGACCTTCCCAAACTCAAAAGAAGACAGCTACTCCGATTTATAAGCTGTAAGGAAACAGGTTTGGCCCAGAATCCCAGTATGTTATGTATGATAGCCCTCCTGAGATCAAGTTGATTCTTCCTACTTGCATGACATTTTAAAGCCTGGGCAGTTGTGGTTCCGACTAAGAAGTATTCATAGTGTTCAACTCCAAATCAGTACCTCTAGGCCTTCTATGAGTTGGAACTTTTGTTATGCATTTCCCGGTCTGTGTCTGCCTATTCTCTTCCAGCTCTTGCTCAACAACCACCTGTATGACCTTCATCATGTTCTCCACCTCTAGCACTTCCTCTGTCACCATGTCCACTGTACCTTTCCACTTGGCCATGTGGCCAAACTGTCCTGTGCCTCCTCAACTCTGAACAGTCTGCCCTCCCAATTTTTCCAATAGACCACAGCCTGAGCTGGCATCTGCTTCCAAGTGCCACCATTGGCTTTCATTGATTTCTCCAGGAATTCTGCAGGATTTATCTACCTGAAAGTTAAGTTAATGTTGCTTGCCACACAGAAAGCCAATATGGAGATACAATGATTGTCAAGGAGGAAAGATTTTACTGTTGGTGGGAGGAGGAGGCATAGATTGCCTCAATTTCACCTCCTAAACAAGACAAGCTAAGGTATGATATCCCTCCTGACATCTTTATAAAGATGAAAATTAATAATATCTGAGGTGAGTAAACATCACTATATGGCTGGGTTAGAGTGGCAGGCACCCAAGTACAGTGAGACATTGTGCTAGTACATACATCCTGTGCAGAAAAAAAAAAAAAAGGTACATAAGTCCTTCTTAGGGTAGGGATTTTAATATTATAATAAGGTAAATATTAATATTGGTCTTTTTTTTCAGTCTTCTGCATAGACTTATAGATCCTTGAGCACATTCTGTAGTGTGTATTGGCTAAATTTTCTATACAATTAGGTACTATAAGTTTCTGTAGTTATCTCACTTTTTCAAAGTTTTTCTACTCTTCTTGAGAAAGAAAATCAAAAGGAAATACATCAGGGGAACATAATGTTACAAAGTTCTGTTCAGCACATTGAATTGAGTACATTGGAGATTTGTTTCTCTATTCTTGTGGTATTTCATTAAAAAGAACATGTTTCAATGGCATTATGTTTATAAAATATGTAAAGTATCCATCTTCCTTTGTGTGAATAGTATTCTATGGTATACATATACCACAGTTTGCTAATCAGTTCTTGAGTTGGTGGGAATTTAGGTTGTCCTTAATTAGTTACACTCCCAGATATTTCATCTTCTTTGGGACTATTCTAAAGAGAATAAAGCCTTTGATTGTTTTTTCCCCTTGACTATTATTGGTGTATATAAAAGCTACAGATTTGTGAGTGTTAATTTTTTATCCTGAGACATTACTGCATTCTTTTGTCACTTCTAGTAGTTTTGTAGTTGATTCCTTGGGATTTTCAAGATATATAATTATATCTTCCATGAAGAGTGACAATTTGATCTCCTCTGCTTTTATTTGAATACACTTGATTGTCTTCTCTTGCCTGATTGAGGTGACTTAGACTTCCTTTACAATGTTAAAAAGCAGTGGAGACAGTGGGCATTCTTGCCTGGTTCCTGATCTGAGAGGAAATGATTTCAATTTAACTCCATTCAATATGATATTGGCTGTGGGTTTGCTGTAGATGGCCTCTATTAGTTTAAGAAATGTTCCTTCTATACCTATTTTCTTAAGCGCTCTTATTAAGAAAAAATGCTGGATATTGCCAAAAGCTTTTTCTGCATCAATTGAGAGAATCATATGGGTTTTGGTTTTAATTTGTTAATTTTATGTATTATATTTATGAATTTACATATGTTGAACCATTTTTGGCACACTAAGATGAAACCCACCTGGTTGTGGTGTATAATTTGTTTATCTGTTGTTGGATTCAGTTTAGAATCTTATTGAATATTTTTGCATCAATATTCATTAGAGATACTGGTCTATTATTTTCTATTCTTTTGGGTCTTTTCCTGATTTGGGTATCAGGGTAATATTTACTTCATATAATGAGTTGGGAAGTATACCTTCTTTTTTGGTATTTTGAAAAAGGTTAAGTAATATAGATACTAGTTTCTATTTAAAGGTTTAGTTGAATTATGATGTAAAGCCATCTTATCCTGAGCTTTTTTTTTTTGGGGGGGGGGGATTTCTTATGGTTGATGCTATTTCAGAGCTTCTTATAGGCATGTTCAACATTTCCACTTCTTTCTGGCTAAGTCTAAGAGGGTGGCATGTTTCTAAGTATTGATCTATTTCCTTCAGAGTTTCATACTTCTGATAGAAAAATTTTATGTAGTATTCATTAAGAATTTTTAGAATTTCTGAGGATTCTATTGTTATTTGGCCTTTATCATTTCTGATTGATGAAGTGAGAAATTTTAATACTCTACTTCTGGTTAGGTTAGCTAACAGTTTATCTATTTTATAGACCTATTCAAAAAACAAACACTTTGATTGATTGATCTTTTGTATAATTTTTTTGTTTTCAATTTCAATTAGTTCAATTAGAAATAATTTTACTTATTTATTTTCTTCTGCTAAGTTTAGGTTTGTAAAGTTCTTCCTTTTCCATTTGCTTGAGTTGCTCCATTAAGTTAATGACTTCCTGGCCAGGACCCTCCCAGACCTTTGGAAGATCTGTGTGGGGATCATCCTGGACCTCCAGAAGAGCTGTGCAGGGATTCATGATCAGCACCTTCCCAGACCTCCCTAAGAGCTGTGCCCATCTGGACCCCATTAAGAGCTGCCCTGGGACCCACTACCTCAACAGCCAGCCCTTCCCATGCCCTGACATGGAACTCCAGGAGCCAGACAATCCTGTATCCACCCTCCTATTTCTTCTCAGCCTCCACACTAGCTCGCTTTTCTGGCCACGGACTCTGGTAGAACTCTATAGCCCACCCTGCCTCTGCATGGAGCCCTTCTTCTGGAGAGAAACTACTGGAGAATTGGGCCCTCTGTGCCAAAGTCATTGGGCGCAGGCACTCCTAGAACCAGGTGCACTATCCCCCATCCTGCTGCTGGATCCAGGGATGTCACACTCCAGAACTACTCCCACAATAAAAACTCCCTTGCTGGGGCAGCCCCAGAAGAGCTACACAGGGTAACTCCCTACAAAGATCCAGCAACAATAGAGTGATTCCCCGGGATTTAATCTTGGAGAGACACCACCCCAACTCTGAGGATCTCCAGAGGCAATGGTAAAAAAACAATCATGATACAAAATTAAAAAAAAAAAACCTCTGGAAATATGAATGATCAGAGTAGATCAACTCCCTGAAAAGACAATGGAACAGAAACAGTACAAGATCCCATGCAAAAATGAATAGCTGAGATGTCATAAATCAAATTCAGAATCTGGATAGCAAATAAGATTGAATTAGAATTCCAAGCAGTAAACCAAAAGATGTCTCAAGAATTCAACAAATTGTGACTTTTGGTCTTCTGGGTATAAACCTAGTAGAGGAATTACAGGATCGAATGGCAGGTCTATTTTTAGGTCTCTAAGTATTCTCCAAACATCCTTCCAGAAGGGATGTATTAGTGGGCATTCCTTGTGGTACATGTATACCATGGAATGCTATGCAGCCTTAAAGAAAGATGGAGACTTTACCTCTTTCATGTTTACATGGATGGAGCTGGAACATATTCTTCTTAGCAAAGTATCCCAGGAATGGAAGAAAAAGTATCCAATGTACTCAGCCCTACTATGAAGCTAAACTAAAGCTTTCACATGAAGGCTATAACCAACTATACCACAAGACTATGGGGAAAGGACCAAGGAAGGGGACGGGAGGGGGGAGGATAGAGTGGAGGGAGGGTAATGGGTGGGGCCACACCTACAGTGCATCTTAGAATGGGTACAGGCGATTGCACTAATGTACACAGCTATCATTTAACAATAAAAAAAAATTTTTTAAATAATAATAATAATCAAGCCACGAGTATTTCAAGGTGCTCAGCACCTCACCGAAAAAACTTGAGATAATGCAATAGCCATTTCAGAACAAAAATTGTTATTCAGGCCCTCTTTCCTGGTGTCATAAACATCCAGTATGTTTAGTCCTTTCATTCAAAAGTTAATCATTTGTCTGATCAGATAGAAAAAGTATTTTCCAAATCCTTCCTACCAAGTGACGAAATTACTCCATTAGTCCTGTTAGGCCAGAATTCTCACTCTTCCTAATTTTTTAACTTCAGGCCCCCTAAATCAATTCACCAGCAATGAAGAACCTATCTTTGTGTCTTCTGTGTGTTTGAGACAAGGGTGGCAAATTCTCAGTGGTTGACTGAGAGCCTTTTTCTAACCACTGGTTTTTCCAGTGGCAAAATTAACCAGTCCGATGCCGGCCCGCCATTAATACCTGCCTGTTAATTTGATTGATTTCACTGAATGGACGTGAACAGTATTATTTACTTACATATGTCAGATACTTGTCTTGCTGAAGAAAGAAGCTTCTCTCACAAATCAATTATAAAATACTATTTACAATGTGTCGACTTTAGATAGCACGTGACCTGGAGCTGAACCAATGGAGCCGGCCTGCAGCGTAGTGACAGCAGCTGGGCCAGCAAGGATGCTCCACCTATCTGGAGAACTGCAGTAGAGGAAAGAAAGCTGATGGCAGGGGATAGACTGGTTAGTTACCCCAGCATGGTTAGTCGTGTCCCAATATGCTACTGTTTCTGACACAATGCGGGAGCTGGGGAATTGAGGAAGGAGACTTATTCCTCTCAGGTGCCAGTCTAAGGAACTCAGAGAAATGGGGCTTTGCTACCTACCAGGCAAAGCTTAGTTTGCCATTGAGAAAGCAAACTTGTCACCATTTTGAGTGAGCACATCCCATCTGATGAGAAAGAAGGCACTTTGCACAGGAGATAAATAAAAAACGATAAAAGGCAAAAAAAATAAGGACTCTGTACGTACATACATCTAGTCCCCAAAATAGAAGAAACCGGAACCCTTTCTGAAAAGTTACTGTCTTCCCAACAAAAACAGCTTTCTCCCTGATGCTGTTGGGATGGACAGAATAGGACAATCAACTAGGAAATGGCTCTTCTTCTTTACACCATGAGCAAACACACTCTGACCTTGATAATTTTGAGGGTTTTAACCCCTACATGTATCTTTTGAAGAGCTAGTCCTTCTGAATTCCAGTCTTCCTTGCAATACTTTACAAGTAGACTACTTTATCTTTTTTCTTTTTTTTTTTTTTTTTTGCAGTTTTTGGCCAGGGCCGGGTTTGAACCCACCACCTCCCGTATATGGGGCCGGCGGCCCTACTCCTTTGAGCCACAGGCACTGCCCACAAGTAGACTACTTTTTTTCTTAATGCATTCTGTTCCTGAATCTTCTATTTTCTTTTCACTCCTTTAAGGCTCAGTAACACACAAAGATTTTTTTTTAAAAGAAAAGACATCTGTCAGATTCTCCAGCAGTCTGTCCAGAGATGCTGTGCTTCAAACTATTATAGGCGGAGAAGGCTTCAAACAAACAGCCTCAGTAGAATGGAGGGAACTCAAGGGAAAACATCTCCTCTGAAAAAAGCGTGTGGAAGTTTAGTCTCAAACTGCTTCTGTCCAGGAAGTGGAGGTGAATGACTAAGAATTTGACCTGGTTGAGATTTCGCTGAGCCTCTATTTTTCACACACACACACCCCCTTTCTAACAAACACACATGAGCAAACCTGGTCTCTGGAAAGAGACGAGAAAGGCCTTCCAGGAACCACGTCTAAAGAAGCTTTCGGGAGAGAAGTCAGGCCAAACTTTGGAACTGCAAGAATTCATTTCCAAAGCCAAAACACCGAAGTTCAACTAGACGAGGTATAATTTGACTTAATGAGGTCAGCGGATTAATTTTTCTTCCTTTCTGGAACCAGAGATGGCAGAATCAGCCCAGACGCTAAGAATTTTCAGAGAAGAAATTCTCTCAGGGCGAGAGAAGCAAGGTGGACTTCTTCCCCCAGCGCAGTTATGCCCAGCGGGCAGGACAGTGAGGCAGCCATTAAATGTACTCACATCAAGACAATAAACTCAATATGTACTTAATAATGAAGGCCAGGTGTTTTCTCTTACCGTACTTTACAAAACTGACTCTGTTATTAAACTATTTAAAATTAAGACTTACACAGAGAAGGCGCACAGCTGTGACAGCAGCACAGCCCACTACCCTCTGTCTCTAACCAAGACACTAAGGCACCAGCCGCCCTTCACTATCTTTTATCGCCAGAAACTGAACAATAAACTGAATGTAAAAAATAAGAAGCCAAGAGGGAACGTAGGAACGTTGCTCTCCGAGGCAACGTTCGTAGACGTCTCCCTCTCTCACTGTTTCTCCTTGTCTGAGGATACGCTATGCAGCTCCTTTTGTGAACTTCGTCCTTCAATTCCATCTCTCTTTAACTTCTCCCAACCATCTCTCCTCTCCTCAGCACACACCGATTGAAAAACCAAACAGGATTTAGTACATGCCTATTTTACTCAGTTACTAAAGATTACCACATTCATTCGCATCACTAGTTTCGAGCCCAAGAGCCGTAAGGGTATCTCCACACTGCCGTTCACCTGGGGCATCATCAGCACAAGCTGAGAAATCTGCTCATGTTATCAGGTTTATTTTATGGGAAGCAGCTTTACAGGGAGGAGGCAGGTGGTGTTTCATGAGCATGTTTGGTTCAAATGAATACTATTCAGCCGGAGACACAGTCATGAATTTTGAGGAGGGAAAACATTTTATACAGAAGATAAAACAGACTACAGGATAAGACAGTAAATTCTAAAGAGAAATAATAGTCACATAATCTGAATTACAGCAATGACAGGTTGTACTTCTATAGAACTTACAATAATGCTTTTCAAAGATCATTCACTTACATGTATAATTCTGTTTGATTGGAAATCATCAATAGTATTTCTCCCACACTGAAAATCCTGTTCAAGGATGGTCGTTAGATTTCCTAAAGACACATATTCTAATGGAAAGGGGAGAAATAACTGAGTTAGACAGGAGGGAAAAGTTCCCAACTGCAAACTTGATGCTTACATGGGTGACAAAACGTTTACACTTGGTTTCCTAAAGATATTTAAGAATGTGACACGGACTTAACTCTCTGCAATGGTTGGGTGCAACCTACCCAGGGGAAGAAGAATGTATGGAGGATGAGTTCACCAGCAAGCCAGTAGCTGGTGAGCATCCACATTGCTAACGAGGAGTTAAAGCTCCCGCCCTACCTGAGGCTGCCTGCCTGGCTCTGCCGCCAACCACTGCCCGGCAGGAGGGTCTGTGCCATGAAGACGCACGTGCCGCCTCTTTCATTACAGTTACTTGCTGTAACTTACACTCATCCGAATTCTATCTCTTGGGGACTCAGGGCACCCTGTTTATTCCTCTTGCACAGGATGCCTTTATCTTTTAGTCCCTCTTCATCCAAGGTAAACATTCTCTTGTTATCCAATAATCTCAGCCTCTTGATTAGCAACTCTGAACACACTTTAATTTGCTGCATCTTTCTGAAATTGTGCCCAGTGCTAATTATAATACTCCAAGACAGATTGTCTAGAGCCAAGCAGACGGGATTATACCACGGTGCTCACACTGCACATAGTGTGTCTGTGGGGGCAGTCCAAGGATCAGCGAACGTTGTCGGTAGCCACGTGACCCACTTGAAGCCCACTGTGTAACTAAACTCCCAATCTTCTCCCGTGTTGTATATACTAAGGAGCCAGGGCTAGGTCCTGTGAAAGACACTAAAACCTACTTCATAATCTTCAAGTTTCCATTAATGTCTCTATTTTCATATAATTCAATCTGCTGGTCTTCAAGCATCCACTTTACAAATTAGTATTATCAGATACCTTGTTGACATTTCCTATTTTCTGTGTTCTTTCATTTGTATTTTTACAATAGTATCTTTCTGGTGTTTATGTTGGTAAACATGCTCTTTAGTTACATTTTGACTTAAATAGATTGCCATAAACCTAACCTCATCTTAGAACTTCATATCTTTAGGAAATTTATCCCAAGTTCCAAGCAAGAAAGCTAGACTGATTCTGGAACCACGTCTTGTTTTTAATTTGTGATTTGCTACAGGCTTACGTCAACTGGAGCGTCTTTATTTTCCCTAACCTTTGTGTTCTGATTAGAATCACAACCCTGATTTAATCCTGTTTTCTTGCCTTTGCGCTCCATCCAGAACCATTTAGTTTTAGTCTTATCCAACATCTGTGTTTATGTAATCATCAACTACTTACAGATAAGCATGATTTTGCAAGCGACGTTTCAGGGTCCCTTCCCTAGCGGGGTGGTACATGGATAAACTTGGTGACTGGGGAGAATCTTTACAGAACAGCTGGCTAACGTCTCCAGGTTCAACACCAACTTCTAGATATCATTCTTGTTACACATCTCAAATCAGCTCCTTCTTCCCATCTCAAGTCATCACCTCAGTGCAGGACACCAGCATCTCTGAGGGGCACTTTCACAACTTTCTACCTCCACCCTGCCGCGAACATGACCTCCCTCCAAGGTACTCTCTACTGAAGGCAGCGACCTTTCCAGATACATACATAAATCTGATTCTATCAGGCTCTTGCTTAAAATTCTTCAGAATTCCTGCATTATCTTCAGAATTATAAGGACTTGCATCTTACCTGGGAATTAGGTGACATAAATGGCATGCAGTCAAAATCACCCTGGGATGGTTCTTGAATGCTCACAAAATACAATATGTGTGTTTATGTATAAATATGGTCTTATACAAGACAAAAAATGTACAAAAATAGGAAAATAGAAAAATAGAATGGGAAAGATAGAAAGATAGAAAAATAGAATGTAATTGGATAGCATTGGGATTCATTTTTGCTTCACTTCACGTGCAAAGTTAAACTCTTAAATCGCATGTGCCAATTGCAAGTTCAAGGGTGTGAGGATGTACTGGATAAATATTTATTGAGTGCCTACTGTGTGCCAGGGCTATGCTTGGCCCTGGAGCTATGTCAAAGAACAAACCAGATGACTATGTCTCCAATTGGAGAGCTTATGTTTAGTAAACAAAGGCAGCTGCGCAGAAATCCTAAAGCCAGTAAGTACTACCATGGAACGGGGGTGGAGGACAGAGACGTTGGGGTGGGTGGAGAAGGGAGAGCTCCACCATTTCCATCAGGGTGTTCAGGGTAGCTTGGTGGGGAAGGGGGCATTTGTGCAGAGCCCTGAGGGCAGTGAGAGAGTGAGCCCCCCACCGGGCAGAGGAGGTGTGTCCCCAGGAGAAGGAGCAGGGAGGCTGTCAGGGAGGTCTCAGGAGAGAATGACGAAGAGCAGGGCTAGCTGGAGTGGAGAAGGAGATCAGAGAGGGAGCGGGCTGGCTGCTGGGCCTCTCAGCTTCCTGCTCCTCCAGTGGTTCAGGCACTTGTGTTCTGAGCCTCAGGATGCCCAGGAGGTC
Source organism: Loris lydekkerianus (assembly GCA_963574355.1). Lineage (NCBI taxonomy): Eukaryota > Metazoa > Chordata > Mammalia > Primates > Lorisidae > Loris > Loris lydekkerianus. Next base: position 38,877 of record CAUYPK010064315.1, read on the forward strand.
ACTTCCTCCTCCAGTCCCTGAGTCTCCCCAATCACTTTTTCTCACACCTTCCTTCCCTCAAAGCCTTAGCTCCTCAGCAGCCCCTGCCTGGAGGATCTGCCCCTCACTCAGCTGCACAGCAACTTGTTCCTGTCCTTGTTCCAGACACCAGAAATGCAGGACGCCTTGGCAGATTCCCTCGGGGTGGACTGACTGGAGACTTGGTTCACCTTCCCGGAGTGTCTGGTCCACGCTGCTGAGCGGGGACACCAGCTGTGCCCAGCTGCAGACTCAGTTCTGTGAGAGAAGTGCCCTGTGGTCTTCTGTGTGACCCCAGCTGGCAGTGCAGCATCCATGCACGGAAAGCTCTCAGCTCTCAGCTCTCGTTTGCTGAGAGAAGGGAGAGGTGGAGGGCGAGAGGCTGCAGCAGACAAGGGTGCAGGACCATCTTTCTCACACAGGAATCATGAAGTTTCTAGAACCTCTGTATCTGGGTTTCTGGTCTCTTTTTTGGAGAATCATGTTTTAACACATTTTCTTTATTACCTTTCAAATCTGATTCTGACCCCACTCTTCTGAGCTTTAAACTGATGGTACATCACAAGGAGAAAGAAAAACCAGGAGAAGGGGCAGTGCCTGTGGCTCAAAGGAGTAGGGCGCCGGCCCCATATACCGGAGGTGGCGGGTTCAAACCCAGCCCCAGCCAAAAACCACAAAAGAAAAAAAAAAAAAAGAGAAAGAAAGGAAAGCCAGGGAAAGTCTTCCCTCTGCAAACGCTGGTGAACACGCACTTGCATGTCTGTGACAGAAAGGAGGCATCCTGATCCAGTTGTCAATTTTTTTATTTTAAATATAAAAAAAAATTGTTTTTCTATTAATAAATCATACTAACAGATACCAACACAAAATGTAACTTACTTGTAAATGGGGGCATACTGGCTGTGTCACTGGGGGAGGGGACCAGAGGATGTGAATAACCTATTATTTTAACCCACATTTGGAAATCCACCTTCTAAAGTGTGAAGATAGAATTAAGAGCTCACCAAGAAGTGTTCAGTTTGAGTCTAGATATGATCAGCTCTGGAAAAGGTCGTCAACGTTTATGCTAATATCTTCCACAGGTGTAATCTGAGCTTTCAGGGTGGAGAAAAGGGTATTTTATGTGATACAAACTGGTCAGAATGTTAACCTGGAAAGATGCCTGCAAAGTCCTTTATCATACTTGGGGAAGAGGGGGATTTTCCCTTCCTCCTTTCAGGAATAAGAAGTATTTAGCGTCACTTTTAAAGGCCAGCCTGCCCTTTCCCCATGCTCAGGAGGCCCCTCTGCACGGAGGTGAGATAATGCACTCTCAGGGACAAGTCAAATGCGCACTTGCTGCTTGAAGCAGCCTGAGGAGAGGGAACGGCCTTTGCCATCGTCTTTTAAACAACCTGGGCTGGAATTCCATGAGCATCTCGTTTATCTTGAGACTCTTTCATCTACCGTCTGACTGTAAGAGTGTTCAGAGCTCATCAGCTGAACTCACCTTGACAGAGAAGTCTTACGAGTAGCCGACAACCTGGAGTCAGGTCTGCGACTATCCCTGGCCTTACGGTGATGGAAACGAGTGACCTTCTGCTCCTTCTAACAGCATTTGCTAACAACAAAAATGGAGCCTTGAATTCATCCTCCCTTTGGGAAAGCAGGTCCTGTCTGCTAATATTAGAGCACATTGCAGCCAGGCTCACACTCAGATTAGAAGTGCCACTTGAGGCCACCTCTAGACTCACATGTGGTTACAGATGTGAACCCCCAAATTTCCAGTTGTGTGGATGTTACCAGCCAAGTGGTTTTTAACTAACAAGTCCATTGGCAGATATTTTTGACACTAACAAAGGGAAAAAAAAAAATAATAACATCATTCTCTAACTTTAGGGCTTAACCACCTGGGCCTCAGAGGTTTACATTGTGACTTCTCTTCCTCCTTAGGAGCAAGGAATGGGTTTTGTGATGCAACCAAAAATGCCTGGGCCACAAACATAAAATGCTTATTTTTAAACAGTGCTAGCTTAGTTTACAATAATCGGAGAGTACACGATACCCGAACCAAAGATTTCTGTTTACAGTAACTTATCAGAATTATTAATATATTTTAAAACAAGTTTAAGGGAGGCTCTGCATATTCATAAATATTTGTAGTAACTAAAGTAGACTTTTGGGAAATCTTGCCACTACAGAATTCAATGTTTATACTTTCTGTGGGTGGGAGCTTTTTGAAATTAGCCTTAATGCCAGGTTGGTGAGGAGGTAGCTAGTCTCCTAAATCCATCTTTATTCCTCCCCCACCAGTATGGCCTGTAGCTGCCCAGCTGATGAGTAATTCAATCCATTGGAATGTGTTTGGCTTTACCAATCACAGGGTGATTATTCAGAATCATTAAAACAGAATTTTTCAATCCTGAAAGTAAAACTATGCTATAAACAATAGCTTTTGTTTGTTGAACACCCTTAGTCAACACTTCAGCTCTAGTCCTGGGAGAGTAATTTCATTAAGATGGAAGGAATCCGGTGGACATACCCCCAGTAATACTAAGGAAAGAGTAGTTGGTGTTTTATGGGTGTCGGTTTTCATCTTCCAAATGCTTTCAACAGAGCTATGGCCAGGTGCCGTAGAAACAAATAAATAGCTACATGTTGCAGCTCCTCCCATACGTAATAAATTTCCATTTGCACCATTTAGTGAAAAATAATGTACTCAAATTCTTATGCGCAGAAACAACAAAGATAAAAGCTCTCCTTTGTACACAGCTATCTCTACCGTATTCTTGAAAAATCCTAAGGATAATGTCCAGAGCTATGGAGTTGGTGATTATCTCAGGCAGCAGAGGACCCAGAAAGAAGTGTCCTTTTATCATAAGGACTTTTGCACTAGACTGTTTATCTAAGCTCAACTTACAATCACCAAGATGTGGAAACAACCTAAATGCCCATCAACCTAGGAATCGATTAGCAAGCTGTGGTACGTGTATTCCATGAAATACTATTCAGTCATGAAAAAGATGGAGACTTTACATCTTTTGCACTAACCTGGATGGAGTTGAAACACATTTTTCTTAGGAAAGTATCACAAGAATGGAAAAGCAAGTATCCCACATATTAAATATTAATATGAAGCCAGTGGATGATCTAGCATACACCCACATAAGAGAAAAGCTCAATTCAATCCAAGTTGGGGGGAAGGGGAATGAGGGAGAGGACGGGGAAAGGGGAGTTGGGGTGCTCCCACTTAATGGGCACAGTGTAAGAGTATATGGCACACCTTTTGGGTGTAGGACACAACTACAAGAAAGAGGAATAGATCTAACAAATGCAAATATTGTAACCTGGTTGTTTGTACCCTCACATTAACCTGAAATTAAAACAAAAAATTTTAATTAAAAAAATGTAAAAGAAAAGTATCTGTTGCTAATGTCTAGATGCCTCTCAGGACTTCCTTAAAGTTATATTTTCCCTTTATGAGTTGTTACGCGTAGAAAGCAAGATTTTCTGTAAGTCTTCATGACAGTGATGATTCTTCAGATACACGCAAGCCTCAAAAAAATAGCTCATTGGAATATTATGATTAGCAAGTGGGGCTTTAAGGGTTGTTATTTTAATCTCTGTCTGAAATGCAGGAGAGACCTGTTAGAATCTATTGCGTAATTTAAAAATAAGAACCCCTGCAGCCTTCCACTGTCCCACACCACCATCCCCCTCCCACATGTGGATAGAAACATCTCCAAACTATTGAGAGACCCTAACTACCCAGTTCAGCAGGGCTGACATGGACGTTTGCACTAGATTGTTTATTGCAATCTCTCTTGCAGAAGCTCCCACCAGGCGCATTCTTCCACATCTGCATCTAGCCAGAGGCAGTTCCAAATTCAGACTGACTTCCTCCCAAGGATTGGCAGCAAATGTATTTACACAGATACTCCCCTTCCCCCTCCTCTTCCTTCGCTTCCTCAAAAATATCTCCCGCACACGGCCTTCCTGACTGCCAGTAGGATCAGCCGTCCCCCATCCCCAAGATTACGGTCTCTTCTTCTCTTTGTTCTTTCTCTACATCTGTCTCAAGTCCTGTTAATGTCTCAGCAAAATGTCTCCGAAATCCAAGCTTCCCCTTCCTTCCCATCCCTCCACCCTTCACTTCACATGTGTCACAAATGCCACCAGGCAGCCGACCTTATGATAAGCTTTTCTGCGCCCCAAACCTTCCTAGACCTCCGCAAAGTTCATACTAAAAAGCTATCAACACATTGCAACTTTTTCACAAGGCTTTGACGGTTGCAAGCTGCCCACCTCACCAGGTCTAGCATCCTTGCTCATGTATAAAAGCAAGAAGCTCTTCCAGGTGTTTCCTCTATCAAGTTCATTACCTCCCTTTAATGCCTGTCTATTTGTTCTGCATCAAAGACAAAATTCTTCCTTCTACCATATAGCCCTTCATCTACTTATCTACAATCCTCATGTGCCTGCTTAAGGATCTCGCCTCCCACCTAATTTCTTCCACTTCTCCTCAGATGACTTCTTTCTTTTCCAGATCTTTTGTCGTCCTTGTTTAGACCCAACTGAAAACATGCATCACTCTTGAATTGGATACTATAATTTTACTTTTTCCCACTTTCAAAATCCTCTATGCCTACCAAGAGGCATGAGAAATCTCCCACACATATTTTTGATATATTGGTAACAGAGTAAATGTATTTAAGCTGCAATTTTATCTTCCGCATGACACATAATTTACATTTAATATTTGGTGATTGGATAAGAAGAAAAACAAATACAGGCTTTTTGGTTATAGCACAAATACAACCTAGGTATAAAACCAAGCGCGCATTTTACAAAGGCATTGTATCTTTACACCCTCCCCGATGTCCAGAAAAAGAGAAAGAAAAATGTGTAACTTGCATCAGACAAGAGTTAAGAGTCTTTAGACAGTCTCGGCAGGAAACAGTCACTCCACTTTCATCCCTTCCACTCTCAAGCCAGTGACCTCCCTGATCTCTAGATGACAGTTCCATGAAGATGGCATTCACGAATGACCCCATTAGATCTCCTAAAGACCATAATTGCTCAATTCCTTTCACCCAGGTTTCCGAGGTTCAAGGAATGCCATCCTTCAGCTACTCTCTTACACGGGTCCTCACCATTGTTATCTTAATCCTTTCTGAATCCCTGAGAATGCACAGAGCTGAAGCAGACTTTGATTCTCCTACTGAATTACAAGACACTTCACATACTTCAGCCACAGAGTCATCCCCCTGTGTTTACTGCTCAACAACGACACTCACTTTCATGTCTAAACAGAGAAGGGAAGCACCGTTGCAATAAACACAATCCTAAAAATTCAAAAGCCAATGCCCTTCAAAGGATCATGTCAAATACCAAAGAAAATTAATCACTTCCTGCTGTCCCAGCCACACAGTTCAGTCTCACCTGGATGAGCCCTGTAGCTGAGGCCCAAGTATCCACTCTGCATCTATATTTGAACAATCTAATATCTGGGCTTTTTCTTGCAAATCAAATCAATGTAAATTTACTGAGTATCCACTATTTGCATGGCACTATATTGGAGCAAGTCTGTAATTTTATTTCAACTTTTCGGGGTGTGTGGTGACCTTCAAGAAAAGAGCTATGCTGTTGTATCTGCAGATCTGCCTACCCAAAACCAAACCAAGTGTGTGAGGCAGGAGGGGAGGTGCATCAGTATAAGTAAAAAGAGATTAATAAGTTAACAAAAAGCTTCTATACTGGCTCAGCACCTATAGCTCAGCAGCTAGGCCACCAGCCACATACACCAGAGCTGGTGGGTTCAAATCCAACCTGAGCCTGCCAAACAACAATGACAACTACAGCAAAATAGCCAGGCATTGTTAGGGGTGCCTGTAGTCCCAGCTACTTGGGAGGCTGAAGCAAGAGAATTGCTTAAAGCCCAAGTGTTGGAGGTTGCTATGACACCATGGTCCTCTAACCCGGGTCACATAGTGAGATTCTGTCTCAAAAAAAAAAAAAAAAAAAAAAAAGCTTCTGTACTTACAAGTCATTTCAGAATCATAATGCTTTCATTTCTTTGTCTAAAATTCATAACAGTATTGTATTGACATCGAAATCATTTAAGCTTCCCAATCCCATGAAACTACGCTGTGCCAAGAGGAACATCCGTGGGTGCTGATGGCTCCTTTGCTTCCAATGCAATTTGTTTCCAGTGGAAAACAGAAGTGCATGAGAGGCGGTGGGGTCACTCTATGCTCCCACCCTCAGCACACGTGCATGATGCACACCCCCCACCCCATTCATTACAAAAAGTTATGCACTCCTCTGTTTAGAGAAGAGCAGGTTAAAGGCAGGAAAGTTTGCTTAGAGGGCAGACGCAGGGGAGAATAATCACCCTGGAGACACACTGAAGGCTTCCAGCACCTCCAGGAGATTGTGACATCACTTAATAATGATAAATTGCTGCTCAATTACTCCAGCGAGCTGGGAAATTGATCAATCATTTCTTCAGTCAAAACATAGTTATTGAAACCATATTCTATCACATGAAGAGAAACTGGGCTGGCAAATCTTCAAGAACACACTAACTCACTCTAAAATTCTGAGGTCACAAGATTTTTCCTGGAGGGTAAAAAAGTAAAAGTAGACAAAAACAAAAGTGCATCTATTGTGGAAAAGGCTGGTTACATCACTCCATGAGGGCGATAGCACCCTTTAAAATTACTATGGCCTATACGTTTCTGCATTTGTTTTCTTTCAATAAAAATGTCTCAAAACTTGTCATACTACATAGCAAGCTGATAATTTACAGATAGGAATTTTATAAATAGATAGATAGGAATTCTACTATTGGGGGCAAGTGTCACCGAGGAAATGGTATAGAAACAGTGGTCCAAAGACAGAAAGGGGAGGGCCAGAAAACAGAGAGAGCTGGCCAAGGAAGAAAGATAAGATGGATTTGACAAGGAAAAGAAATTATTATTAAGAAAACACTTCTTTGCCCTTCATAAAAGCTGGGGCTGTCATGTGACCTGTCAGGCTGCCGAGGGTGAGTGAGAGACCAGGAAGCAGCCTCTGGCCCCATCGAGGCCGGAGGTGCTGCACCGACTCTAGAGTCAGGACTGTCGGGGGGAGATGGCGGGAGTGGGGGGCCCAAACCATAAGACACTCTGCATCTCTACCGATCTTCATATTTCAGCTAGAAATGTTCTTATTTATTAGTTCCTGCTGTTTAAACTTCTTGATGTATTGTTTCCAAAAATGCAATGTCTAGGTTACCTGAGCCATGGAAATTTCTTTCTCAAATGGGGAATCCTAGACTCTACAGTTACAGCCCTTGATACTCAAAATCTATATATTTGCATGGTCTGTTTCTGTCCAGATACCAGAAGTATGTGATCCTTACCCACATTTGACACATCCTAATTTGATTTACTCCAATCACCCTGGAAATTCCTTAAATTCCAAATGATAGATAAAGTAAAACAAGAGTGTTCCTCCTTTGACCATTTCATCAAAGTACATTCGAAACCTGAGATACTGAGCTATTTGGAAGTGGAAATTAACAGTGATCAAGAATCCCATATATTTTTTCTATTTTGCTTTTTTAAAATTTTTACTGCCAGGTACAGAGGAGGGCACCTGTAGTCCCATCTACTCAGGGGGCAAAGGCGGAAGGGTTGCTGGAACCCAGGAGTTCAAGGCTGCACCTTGTCCCTTTGCATTCCAGACTGGGTGACAGAGGTTTAAAAAAATAATTATTGATATGTAATTACTGCACATGTTCTAGAGGTCCCATGTGATATTTTAACACCTGCATACAATGTGTAATGATTATACTTTTTTTTTTTTTTTTTTGAGTGAGACTCTGTCACCCTGTGTAGAGTGCTATGGTCTCATAGCTCACAGAAACCTCAAACTCTTGGGCTTGAGCAACCCCCTTGCTTCAACCTCCAGAGTAGCTGGGACTATAAGCGCTGGCCACAAGGCCTGGCTAGTTTTTCTATTTTTAGTAGAAATGGTATCTTGTTCTTGCTCAGACTGGTCTGGAATGCATGAGCTTAAGCAATTACCTGCCTTGGCCTCCCAGAGTGCTGGTATTACAGGCGTTAGCCACTATGCCTGGCTGATTATACATTTTTAAAGTAGTCAGAACTCTCATAAGAAAATGTAGCATGGTGGTGAAGGCCGAGTTCTCAGGAGCTCGGCTGCTTCCAGTCTGAGCTCCGCCACATCCTCATATACGTGTAACCTTGGGACTGTCGTCCAGACTCTCCATGTCTCCATTGAAATGAGTGAATACATGTGAGAGACTCAGAGCAGTGCCTTGCTGACAGCAAATGCTAGATAGGCATCAATTACTTGTAAGCAGATGCAAATTTCCCTCTCATTATGAATAGAAACATAATTATGAATAAATATTCCTCACCAGAGCACCTCACATCACCTTAATGCTCACATTGGAATGGGCCACAAATCATAATCCACGGGCCCAAATCCAGCCCTCATCCTGTTTTAGCCCACAAGCTAAAGATGATTTCTACATTTTCATTTTTTTGCAATTTTGGGCTGGTGCTGGGTTTGAACCTGCCACCTCTGGCATATGGGGCCAGCGCCCTCCTCCTTTGAGCCACAGGCGCAACCCCTGGTCTCTACATTTTTAAATGATTGTTTAGGAAAGACAAGGATGAGGCGGAGACATCTGGACTTTCCCCAAAGCTTAAATATTGCTTATCTGGCCCTTATAGAAAAAGTTCACGGATCCTTTCATGGAATCATAATAATTTTAATAGGAGAACAAGGTAGTTTTCTAGAATATTTTGCATGCTTGTTTATTATCTTAAGTACCATACCTTTTTTATTAACTAGTGGTATAAAATGTCAGGGTTTAGCTTGAGGAAGTTGTGTAGCGACATTATAGGTTATGGCTCTGCCATTTCTGCTGTTCTGGTGTCTTTGAGCAAGAGAAGCCCCCATGCACATCTTCAGCCCCCACCCAGAAGCTCACTCCAGAGCGGAGGGTGCAGAGCTGTGCCCACTACATGAACCTCCCTGCCCCCCCCGCCCCCCACCCCCCTGCACATCTCCAGCCCCCACCCAGAAGCTCGCTCCAGAGCGGAGGGCACAGAGCTGTGCCCACCAGAGAACGGGGGGCACACGTGAACCTCCCTGCCCCCCCAACCCCTACACATCTCCAGCCCCCACCCAGAAGCTCGCTCCAGAGCGGAGGGCGCAGAGCTGTGCCCACCAGAGAACGGGGGGCACACGTGACCCTCCCTGCCCCCCCCCCGGGCCATAGCCCGCCCCCACCCCCAAGCGCGCGCCCGGCGGGCGGGGGGCGCGGCCTGCCCCCCCCC